>JAFFST010055696.1:251500-265244 GCA_022414735.1 Noturus placidus
ACTGTAATCACTTCCCCTGAATTTCTTCCCAGGTTAGGAACCTTGGTATCATCCTGGACTCAGAATGATGATTAACCAAGCAAATAAATTTGGTCGTTAAGAATAGTTTTGATCAATTACGGATTATTTCCAAACTTAAAACGTTTTCGCCTTTCCAAGATTTGGAGAAGGTTATTCATGCTTTTATCACATCACACTTAGATTATTGTAATTCAATGTACTTCCCCAGTCATCTCTTGCTCGATTCCAGATGGTTCAACATGGAGCTACAAGGCTGTTGACCAGGTCAAAGAAATTTGATCATATCACCCCAATTTTAGCATCGCTCCATTGGGTCCATTTTAGGATCCAGTTTAAGATCAGTTTACTGTTGTTTGTCTTTAAAACTCTTAATGATCATACTTCTTCTTATCTCAAAGATCGTCTTACACCACATTCATCTAGCAGATTATTAAGATCTTATGATAAGGGGATAGATCTTTTTCAGTCGCCGCCCCTCATTTATTGAATCAATTGCCACTGGATATCCGCCTTGCACGTTCAATTATCATTTTTCAAAAGAGGCTGAAAGCGTATCTCTTCTCCACGGCATTTTAATCAAATTTTTGTACTATTGTTTATTGTCTGTATCTATTTGGTTTTATTCTGTTTTCTATTGAACTTTTTTCTTGTTCTGTTCAACACTTTGGTCAGCTTTGCTGTGTTTAAATGTGCTATAATAAATAAACTGACTAACTTACTTACTTACTATTTAACCCTTTGCGTTGAAAGGAGTCAGCTGAGGTGGTTCGGGCACCTGGTAAGGATGCCCCCTGGGCGCCTCCCTAGGGAGGTATTCCAGGCACATCCAACTGGGAGGAGACCTCGGGGAAGACCCAGGACTAGGTGGAAAGACTATATTTCCACACTGACCTGGGAACGCCTCGGGATCCCCCAGTCAGAGCTGGTTAATGTTGCTCAAGAAAAGGAAGTTTGGGGTTCCTTGCTGGAGCTGCTACCCCCGCGACCCGATTACGGATAAGCGGTTGAGGAAGGATGGATGGATGGATGGACTATTTAACCCTTCAGTAATAGTAGAAAGCACTTATATTTGATTTGGCACCCAATACAATTTCATGTATAGGGTTTGAGCACTTATAGACCTCAGTTCACAAAACATTATCAGTTTTAGGTTTTGGGAGTAAAGTCTAAGTCTAATGGCATGTAATCAGCATTGTGTAATTGCCGGCCTCATCAGTGTGCTCAAATCCGGATATTCCATATCGTGTGTATATCTCATGTGTAAAGAAGGTCAGTGTGAAATCAGTGTCATTAAGGTTCCTTATATTATCCTGCCACTTGTTTCAATGATGTTGCTCAGTGGTTGAATGGTATGATGGATATTGTACGATGGCTCTCATGATAGAAGACTGGGACGTTCCCTACTGTGAAAAGAGGATAAAGGAGGATGATGTAGCTCTCAGAGAGACTTTGCCCTGCTGCTGGCTCTTCCCTTTTTTTCTTCCACCACCCAGATTAACAGCCATTATAAAAGCACGGCATGCAGAGAACACTTTATACGACTGAAACTGTAAAATGGCACAGCAGTACAGCTCGGCTCTTTTGCATAGTGGAGGTCTTAAAGCACACTGTTCTAGCACTGTTAAAGGCTCCACTGTAAATACTGAATATCAGATGCTCTTTCAGTACGAGTAGGTGTTTCTTACTGGAATTTCATCTTATTACTTATTACTACTTATTACTTATGATTGGCTGTCTGCTCTGTGGATTTTAAGGATTAATGGTCAGGGTTGTGATGCACTCTTACTATAGTGTGTGTCAGGAGTGTATCAGTGTACCTCCTCACTGTATAAGTGGGGCTGAAGCTTTTTCCTCTTCTCCGCTGCTCTAGAACACACACACACACACACACACACACACACACACACACACACACACACACACACACATGCACACACACATACACACATTCCAGACATTCACTTCTGTATTTAGATTATTTAATCATCCGTGATTCATCTAGGTTTTTGATTTCTAGTACGTTCATTATGATTCCTCCAGTATGACCATTTCCTGTATAAAACAAAAGAATATGATCATTTTTAATCATACAACCCGTGCCCTTAATGTATAATGTTTAACTTGCCATGTTTTACTTTTAGTCACCTATTATGAGTCTATCAAAATATGTGTTTATTAAACATTTTGGCTAAATGATCTTTTATCTTACTTTATGTAGCATAGGAGCTTATCATGTCATTTATGCTACATGTTATTTTTTTATCAGAGTTTTTTATCAAATAGAAAAAAGGCTAACATAAACACTTTAAAAAGTGAAGTTCAAAGTGAAGTTACAGGTGACTTTACATGTAAGTATTTATTTCCAAGAGGCACTTATTTCTTCACCAATCAGTCTTTCTCTGAAAATGGCATTCTTGTAGTTTCCTTTTCTTAAAAAAGTGACAGAATTTTCATCTTTTGTGGTTTATGTAATAAAAAGACAGTGTTAGTGCTTTTTAGAGGTCATAATGTTTGCTCTGTGTGTGGCATTATAAAATAGGCTGATTGATACCTGGATTTATTTTAAAACTACATCTAAGGTTAAAAAAATGAAATAGACAGTCCCTCCAGGATTGTAACGTAAAATCAAGGAAACTCAATAAAAGCAATATTCACAGGAGCTTTTTTTAAAAATGAAAGTAGATTTTCTGCAAACTTGGGCAAAGATGCATCATGTGATGTCATCACAACGCGCATTCAGCTAAAGCCCTCTTCAATTCATATGTGTTGAACATGAGTATAGCTACTATAGCTCATTTATTAACAAACATCAGTGCAAAAGACCGTGCAAAACAATTTCATGCAGTTGCATTTTTGCCAATTCGAGTAGTTTTCCCACAAAAAAGCACAAATAGCGCCGTGAATTTTGAAAAAAGTGAAAGATCACGAATCATGAAAAGACAACATTAAATTTTCTACAGACTGAAATAGATTTTTTCATCACAAATGTTTGGGTGCTGTTAATATTTTTCAATTAAAACTGAGAAGCCTGTTTAAAAGTCTGATTAGGATGTTTTGTATACCAATGCAGAATCTTTTGAAAGAGTATTAACTTCAATGCTGTGTTCAAAAGGAACTCAGGAATTTATGCTTTCGACATGGGAAGGAGTAGCATAACATACTCGCTATTCAAATGATTAAAACCTGTACTGTTATTAGGCAACTAGGAAATATGGACACAGAGTATGAACTAGTGTATAATAGATATATAGCTAGCTTATATATAGCTGTTATGTCTTTTATACAGACAGTGTAAAGGTTCAGTGGCTGTGGAGTTAAGACCAAACTGTTAGGAATAGGAGCATTTACCATAGATGTGTTGTTAACTTATTAAAAATAGACTTCATATTACTACATATTACTGGGCAGTGGTGGCTCAGTGGTTAAACTCTCTGTGTTACTGATCAGAAGGTCAGCAGTTCAAGCCCCAGCACTACCAAACTACCGCTGTTGGGTCCTGAACCCTCAATTGCTCAGTTGCATAAATGAGATTAAGAGATAAGTTGTTCTGGATAAGGGCGTCTACCAAATGTAAATGTATTACATTAGCATAGCATCACAATTTTGAGGTATTTGATCATTTTAGACTTCTGAGGTGGTGAATATCAGAAAAGTGAACATTTGAACAAAGCATAAGAATTGAATATTTTCCCCATCCATTATGCAAATTCAGTCTTTTGAAATGGTGCACGAATGTTCAGTCTCGCTCGCGCGCTTACTTCTCAGCCCAATACACACTGAACACACACACGCAGGTGTGGTGGCTGGGTCCCATCAGAGCTTCGCTCCACCCTACACCAGGGGGCAGGTAGCTCTTGCCAAGCATTTGAGTTTTTCTTCACCAGCGGCTTCAGCTAGCACACGCTTGCTAATTAAACACAGCTGCGCCGTTTAGCTCTTAAAATGTGATTTGAGGTGTCAAAGATCAAACATGCTGAGGTTTGTTAACAGCCCCAAGGATTGTGTGTGTGTGTGTGTGTGTGTGTGTGTGTGTATGTGTGCTTGTGTGTGTCACATAATTGCTAGGTGATGAATTTTACAGCGAGATTTTAAACTCTTATTACATACGCTGTGTGAGAAGAGTGCTAAGAAAAGGCTCTCGGTCCACAGTGTTGTTTTGACACAAGCCCTCAAAAAGGTTACACAAATCTTCAAAGCGACTTTCAGCTTTGCGGATCCGCCATGTTTGCTTGCTTTTTTGTGCCCAGGGCCAGTGCCTTCCTCTCTCCCTGTAAATCCTCTCCTCTTCCTCCCCGCCATAATCCACAATTAAGGTGAACGGCAGACCTTGTGGATACCGCAGCTCTCGCCTGTCATATTTTTAGAATTATAGCTACCAGCCATGCAAATCGTGGCATGGAAATTGTAGGTCTCAGAAGAATTCGAGGTGGCATGTTTTATTAAAAGGTTGTCAACAAATGAGCAGGGAGACTTGTTCGAGACCTCGAGGCTCCTTGTATTCTGCTGAGCCAGATCAAGTATTATCAGAAACCTGCAATTACATGTAAAATTGAAATTATTTGTTGTCAGCGCTGCTGTTTCACACCTCTCCCCCATGCTCTATTTGCATATGCAAAATAGTTTAACTGCTTTATAAAAGATGTTTAATATCTTGAGGTTGAAGTCAGTGTTGTGTTGACCTATCCGCCAGAGGTTTCCTCCCAGAAGGATAAAAATCTCGCTTAAGATCAACTTTGCTCTATCTCCAGAGACATGGGATATCTCCGTGGTGTTTTAATTAAAGAGCAGTGACTTGTGAAGCCTTTCTCCTGAATCTTTCTGGAGACAAATGAGACTTATATACAAAAGATCATATTTAGTCATATATGAAAACGAATCGAGAATAATAGATCAGTGAGATCTGAATATAAGCTGAATAGAATGCTCTTTAGAGACGTATTTTAAAAAGTATACACTTTTCTTATTGAAATATTATTCACTCATGACAGAAAGAGCAGAGGTAAAATGCTCTGTGAGATTGTTTTGGATAGTACTTCTCGTTTAATGGAAGATAGACATAAATAGATGAGAGATGGAGAGATGGGAGACTTATTTGATGAATTCTTGATGGAACATGAAAAAAGAATCTTAAACTGATTTTAAATATGGCTTAACCATAGGGAGATACATCATGGTAAAAACAGGACATGAAGATATGTGTTTTATCTATGCTTTGTATAACCTAACCTAACCTAGTAAGACTCAGTGCAACTGCACACCGCACCTTATTTAGCTGCATCACTCACTTTATATTATGGAACTCGTTTTTGCTGCTAAAATACTGCTATACTTGTGCTTTACATTCCATGTTCTGTGTATTTACTGTTTTGTTCTGTGTATTTATTGTTTTGCACTTGTCTCACACTGTTATGTATTTGCCCTTTATGTAGTCTTGTGTACTGTTCTGCGTTGCACCATCGTCCTGAAGAAACGTCATTTCGTTCCAATGTATACAAGCTATATAGAGGAATGACAATACAAAACCAATTTGACTTGACTTTATATAGCCATGTCAAAAAAAAGTGCACCTCATGGAAATTGTTGGCTTTTATATTTATTTATTTATTTATTTTACATATTTGGACAAGCAAACATTTGATCAAAGAGTGCCTATTAATTACGTTGATATACTTGAATAAAACCACATGGGAAATGAGCTTTATATATTTTCAACAGAAATATGTTCAATATATTCAACAGAAATATCGGTAGATGAAATATTCTTCTGTGGAAAAAAGTAAGTACACCCTTGGCCTAAGAAGCTAGTATTGCCCCTTTAACAGAAATAACTTCTTGAAGGTGTTTTGCATAATTGTCCACCAGGCTTGCTAGAATTTTTGACCATTGCAATACTCTTTCAGTTGCAAGATGTTTGAGGGGTTTCTTGCAGCTCGTTTCAAAGCCCCCCCACAATCTTGAACACCTGATTCTAATGTTATTGATTTGAAGGTGTGATAAATGCCAGGGTGTACTAACTTATTCCATGTGACCGATCTGTTTTTAATCATTTAAATTGTGAAAATGACAATAGAGGATGAAATGTTTGCTTTTCCAAATATGTCACAAAAAACAAAAACCCAACAATTTTCATGGGGCGTATTTATTTTTTCACATGACTGTTTTAAATCTTTTAGTTTGGGGTTAATTGTGTAGATTTTTGGCTTCGTCTGTTTTCAGGGGAATTCAGGCCATGGCAGGATTTACGCTGCACCTGAGGATGTGAAATCCTTGCTCTTGCATCACTGTAACAAGAAGGTTTCTCTTAAGCCCTAACTGGATGGGATTAGTTTCACTGGATGACGTCTGTAATAACTTTTTTACACATGATAAAACTCGGACGGCGCTTTAATTAATGTGCGAGGGACGTGTTTCTGCCAGATTGTTTTGTCTACGAACCCAGATGTATCACACATGGTCATATTATCATGTTTATTTATTTGGCAGCATCTAAAGTTAAATCAGAAACTTGCAGCAATACACCTGCTCATTCATTTATTGCTCGAAAATGAAGCGTTGGATGGTATCTTGGTATATGTGAACATAAAGTGGCTTTATACCTGAAGCCGACATTATAATAGCCCCTTTAATCAGCCTTCCTGATGAAGCTCTTCTGATTGATTTTATTTTCTTCCTTCTGCTAATGGGCTCCTAATGTAGGCAGTGCAGAGTCCTACAACCCGCATCAAGTAAGTGGTTTGAGACTCCTCCAAAGCATTCATCTTTTCACGATTTGGGACGTGAACAGGCATGTTAGGTGAATAAATAAACTTTATTTTTTCCCCAATACAAGTAAAAGGATCTCCAGATCTAACTGGATCTGACTAAAATGATCAAATGAGTGCAGTTGGTCACAAAAAGTAGGTAATTTGAGCTGTAAGTTTCGCAGGGGAGGAGAGAGAAAAAAACATAGCTGAAATAAAAACATGCAAATGATGGAATTACTTCTGGTCTCGATGTAAATAGAATCCCATATGAGTAGAGCTTTAGCACTCTGTTTAGAAAGATCAGTGACAGACAGGTGCGCTCTGTGGAAGATAGTGTTTGCACATAATTTATAGTTTCATAAATTTCACCAAAGTTTTTGTATAAGATGGGTTAATATTTGTAATGTGCTCAATTCAGTCCTTAGTCTTTCGGTGTAGAGTGTATGGCTGTACTGGTACATAGTATAATTCTGTGACATACAGTACACACACAGTGTTTTACATCTCCTGCACCTGATGTACTCATACCAGCATCACTGTCAATGCAGTACTGAGAAGAATCCACCAACCAAATAATATCTGGTCAGCCATGACCTTATGGTGGTCCCTTTCCAATTATGAGTCTGATAAATTAAGCACTGCAACAGATGGGCTACATCGCTAATTGAACATCTACAAAGTGACCTATATGGTAGGTGATAAAATGGCCACTGTGTGTATAATTGCATCCAGCTGGCTTGTTCAACTTTTTTTTGTCATTTAAACCCCCATCCCTAATACGCCCCTCACGATTCTTTTGAAATGCAATGATAGCTATTTAGGGTGCAAACATAAATGCATAAATATAAACAATTTTGACTGATGTGCTCTGGATGAAAAAAAAAAATTCTCACTCTGTATGACTGGCATGCATAAATACAGTAATGAATAAATACATTGATAATATTGTGAATGCATTGCCAGGTGTTGTATTTTGTGTGGATTGAGGCTCACCTGCCGTTCTAATCAATGCCAGTGAAATGACCTCTCATGCAAATGGTGTGAGATGTTTGCCCTCAAATATTCACACAAAGCTTTAGAAGATTATGTTCTAATTGGTGCAGGAACCATCTGGCTAGGCTCCAGCATATCAATTACTTTCACTGCTTTTCTAAACTAATAGAGCATAATTACTATTCTTTTGCTCTCATTAATAGGATGCCGAAAACCAGCACAATGCCAGTAACTGTAGCGACTCAGCTCTTGGAAGTTATTTCAAAGATAAAAGTCTGTGAAGTCAGTGGCAATTTTTCGTTTTTCTCTCGCTCTATCTCGTTCTCTCCTGCTATGAGTGCCAGTGTCACAGATCCACACGCCTGTGGTGTATCGTGCAGCAAATCAAATATGACAGCAAGGGCTGTAGACATCATGGCAAATGTGAAGAGACAGAGCTACTGTACACATACACACACAAATAGCCTGGGGCTTAATTGAACAGCACTGCCTGTGGTGTGAACATCTCTGCAGAAAAAAAAGTGGAATTAGTAAAGACGTAGAATGTGATCAGAAAGAAATTGTGTAAGAAAATGTGGTAGAAATGTCATTTCCAGATTTCTTTACAATTGGATAATAGGAACCACAGTATCTACAGCACAAAGTCACTCTAAGGGGGCTTTCACACTGGCAGACTAGTCCAAAACAGAGCACGGTTTGCATGAAAAATTGGTAATGTGAAAGCTGTCATGTGTGCACCTTGGTACCGAACCCAAGACTACCTGTAGGAGGAGGTCTGAGTTCGGTTGCCCTGGAACTGAGCCGTGTTTCCCGTGAATGTGAATGCAACTTGTACTCGGTCCACACTTGTTCAGGAACTTAAGTAACATGCAGATATGTTTATATATGAGGCACATCGTGTTCTCCATGTGTGTTTGTGATGATGTAAAATGAACACAAATGCACTGGGGTTCGATAGAATCAAGTGAGTCTGAAGGCAGAAAAATACACAGGTTCCCAATACTGGGCCTGGAGTCCTTGTCCTGCACATTTGAGTGTTTTTTTCTGCTGTAACACTTCAATTTGCACTCAGGAAGGGCCATTAATAAGCTGATTAGTTGAAACATGTGTTGCGAGAAGGAAAAACATTCACACACTCCAGGATACTCCAGGATCAGGGTTTTAACCTGTGCTGTAATCAGTAGACATGAACAGTCGGCACCTATTTTTTCAATGGCCTTGGTTCCAACCATCCATTTTCCATATCGCTTATTCTACACGGGGTTTGCGGGGAGCCTGGAACCTATCCTAGGGAACTTGGGGCACTGAATGGGTTGCCAATTCATCGCAGGGCACAATCACACACACATTCACACACTACAGACAATTTGGAAAAGCCAATCAGAATACAGTGCATGTCTTTCGACTGAGGAGGAAACCAGAGTACACTGCACACACAGGGTGGAGGCAGAATTCAAACTTCCACCTTTGGAGGAGTGAGACAAACATGCTAGCCACTAAGCCACCATGCTCCCATGGCCTTGGTTGTGGAAGTAAATTTCCAAATGTGGTCATTTGGCAATTACCAACCACCAGCAAGCTCTCCCCGATCATATGACAGATATTAAAGGGCAGCAAAACACACTCGAAGGAAATGCTGCCCACCCTCCTCAGCATGTATAAACTCACAGATTTAAAGTGTTGCTTTAAATTAAAGGATTAAGACTGTGTACATATTGTCTTTTACAACTCTCTGACATCATTTCAATTTTATCCAGTTAATGTTTTATATGTATTTATTTGTTTTCTAGTTACAGTATGTATTGTATTTTTGGGTAGTGTTGTACTCTTTTTCCTTCTAGCTTCATTGATCTACACGTTTCAGTTGTTTTATTCTATCAAATTCATTATAAAAGCCTGGCAAACCACATTATGGTGTGAAGTTTCACGCCAGGCTCCTTCATACCTTCATACCAGTTATCAGAGGGTGTTAAAAAGCACTATGCTGCTGCAACATTAGCTAACAGGAGTTCACAAATTAGCTAACCAGCCTCTGCTAGTCAGCAACATTCGGCACAGACCTGTAAAACAGAGCCAATAGTCTGTCACTTATATACAGTATACTGCACTGCACTACACAGAACTGATATGCAGTGATCCCCCCCCCCCCCGTGTACTCGCCTCAGCCCTAAACAAGCTTGTCATATATGAGAGAAAAGAAAGCGAGAGATGCCAATATGTGCTGTGATTACTGTTTCCATGGTTACAGCAGCTATGTCTCATTGGTGGATCTTGCTATAAGGATTGTGGGTACCTTACTGATTTTAATGAAAAAAAGAGAAGCATTTGCAAGCATTTAAAGGTGCAAGATTAGTTCATTTTTCTTCAATATAAGCTCTAATGGGTAAGTAGGTGGGTCAATTTGAATATATTACATTCGAATAATTATTTTTTAACTTCTTGAGCTCACTAAGGTTCACAAAGCTCTGCACCCAGGATCTCACTGGTCTGGAGAGTAGGGTGTCTATACAGTGACTAATGGGAGGTCCATCCAAACACAAACAAGCATTCCAAACTGGAAGTCAGTTTTCCAAATGGGTTTTCTTAGCCATTTAAACCTTGCATCCTGAGGTCATGGCTTACACCATTTTTTTTTTTAGCAGAGAGGGTTAAGGGCCCTGCTCAAGGGCCCAGCAGTGGCAGCTTCGCAATACTACGGCTTGAACCCCCGACTTTTTGATCAGTAACCAAGAGCCTTAACCACCAAGCCACCACTGCCCCCATTTGCACAAATGAACAGCGTGTTTACTTCCAGAGCCTCAGTTTTCAGCTGTTTATGTAAAAGTTAATCTTACTAGTGTATGTAATTCTGCACACTAGGAGCTGTATGTAATTCTGCACACTAGGAGCTGTATGTAATTCTGCACACTAGGAGCTGTATGTAATTCTGCACACTATAGGTGCTTGGTTTTCAGTGCAATGTTCATAACATTTGCTAAACACTAGCAGAATAAAAAACAAACAGATATAGCATTGCTGGGAACCAACACAATATATTAGTCCACTTCATTTAGTAAATTGACCTCTTGCCATGTTGTCCTTCTGGTCTTGGTTGACTCTTTTGTAATTCATGTTAGGAAGACAGAAATATTGTCCAACACTGGAATGTCGATGTTCTCATGTGGCATCGTCACTGTCTCCTTACACATCAAGTCTGTAAATAATTGACATTGTGGATTGGCAGAGCAACAACGACTTCAGTTTTGTTTGGCGTGGATTATAACAACCTCCATCAGTCATGGGCTGTTCTGCTTCTGCACCAGCTGGTTCTCTACTCTCTTCCTTCTGCCTGTGGGCTCTAGGACTGTTTTTTTTAACTAATCGACCACCTTGACTTTGAGTAAGAAGCAGAAATGTAAATAATGCAAGCTACAAATGAAACTACGAAGCTAGTGCTTTTCTGTGATTATAGCTAGATGCTTCATTTCAGTTTCCTATTGGTAATATCTGCTAAATCCTAAATATTACAATGTGCCCTCCATCCAGGTCATCAAATAACTACAAGTACAGGTTAGTATATTGTCATAATTAATTTAGAATTCTTAGTAAACTTATACACCACTTTTCACTGTACCCCTGAGCAGAAGGACTGTGCTAGATAACAGTGTGTTGGATGGACTGAAGGGCATTTTGCACCAGCCTGCTTTCTCTGTAGAATTATGGTGCTGATGATTTACCCTACTTCAGTAAAAGAGAGGCATTCATGCTGAGTAAATAAGCTGATTGTAAAGAACACTGTATCCAACTCGCCCATTCTGCTCTATCCATCAATTCATTCCTCCTCTTGAGAGGCCTACAACCTTATTGATCTCGCGCTCTCTTTAATGAACCCAAATGAATCTGTTCAGTTAGGTATATATTACCCTACCTTCACGTTATCATGCGACAAAACAACAGATGATTATTACTGGTTATTATGTGTACGCAACACAAAACACCAATTAAGCTTCATAGTAATGGCCATTGTTTTGAAATTGGATGTTCAACAAGCACATATGGTTGTGATGGTCAGGTGTCCACATACTTTTGGCCATATAGTTACTATTTGTCATGGGGACACACACACCCATGTGCGACAACAGTAGCGTCTCACTATAGTCTCACAAGACTCACACTACAAGCAGCATGGATCATCTGTCGCTTTCTAGTATAAACATAGGGTTAAGTTGAATAACCATATCGCCTTTCCTAAAAAGTGTATAAGCAGATCGCATTTCTAACTTTATAATGACAAATCTAAATGTGGAATCTTTTATTTTGGGCAGTGACCCATTTATACAAGTGCTTCAGTGTTTTAGCTATTCGTACTACAGTTGGTTCTATACTATTGTGCTATGTACATACATACAGCTCATGAATGGAGGGAGTGCAGTGTACAGAATGTATGTATTTTAGCACTCATACCATATCTGATGACTTATTGCTCGAGAGGTACATCTGAACAAGCAGCAGGTGAATTGGGGTCATGAGAACTTTATTCAATTCTGTAACATCAGAGATATTCTTCTCTATAGCCTACAGCAGAAAGTCAATCTAGAGGCCAACTGAGGCTCGCGCTTTATCACTGCACGCCTACATATGCAGAGAGCTGAGAGATGATACACACACACACACAGAGCATGAATCGTTCACATTTCTCCTCTGGCACTATCAGCAAAACATATGCATGAGTGTCATTCACCTAATGGGAACTGAAACATAGGCCCGGGATTTGACTTCTCGCTGCTAAAAGGAGAGACAGCGCTGCAGATTTGTGCCTCTCAGTGCTGACAGCATGCCAGAGTCACACTATGCAATAACTGAGAGTTGACACACAACCCCAGTAGCTCAGTGAATGTTCTCCCTGTGCCAACATTTTGCCTTAGATCACTTGTCATTTATCTTTGACCTTTGAAACTAATGACAATCTAGTTTCGTTTTCACTAAAGCATTAAACACACCTGAGCATTCATGCAATTATCTAATCAGTCAAACATGTAGCAGCAGTGCAATGCGTAAAATCACGCAGATACAGGTCAAATATCAGAATGGTGAACAGAATAATTGTGATCTCACTTGCATGGTCATTGGTGCCAGACAGGCTGGTTTGAATATTTCAGAATTTGCTAATCTCCTTGGATTTTCAATACAACTGCCTCTAGAGTTTTCACATAATGGTGTGAAAAACAACCAGTGAGAGGTGGATCGGTGGGAGGAAATGACTTGCTAATGAGAGAGGTCAGTGGAGAATGGCCAAACTGGTTTGAGCAAACGGAACGCTACAGTAGCTCTAATAAACACTCTTTACAACTCTGGAAAAGCATCTCAGAATGCACCATGAAGAGTTGAACCTTCATGCAGATTGTCTACAACAGTAGAATGGTCCCCACAGCAGTAAGGTTCCAGACTCGTCAGCCAAGAACAGGAATCTAAGGGTACATGGGGCACAGGCTCACCTGAACTGGACATTTGAAGATTGGGAAAATGTTGTCAGGTCTGTTTCAGTGTTCGTTTCTGTGAGTCTGAGCCCACTGACATGTCACATTCCTGTTATAAGAACTCAGTATGTTTATTTCCTTCCTTTTACTTTAGAGGTTTTAGAGAAGGATAGAAAAGTGTTAGTTCTTGCCTACATTCTAAGGTGAACAGAAAGCTTCCTGCGTCTTAGCCACTCTCCTCTTTTCACAGCTTTTCTGAGCTCTGTTGAGGTGGGGTTATGTTTTTATTGTATATGTCTTGATGAGGTTCAATT
Organism: Noturus placidus; assembly: GCA_022414735.1. Taxonomy (NCBI): domain Eukaryota; kingdom Metazoa; phylum Chordata; class Actinopteri; order Siluriformes; family Ictaluridae; genus Noturus; species Noturus placidus. The sequence continues at coordinate 265,028 of JAFFST010055696.1, forward strand.
ATCCATCCAGCCATTTTCCATACTACACCCCTAAGGCTAGATATACAGTGCCTTGCGAAAGTATTCGGCCCCCTTGAACTGTTCGACCTTTTGCCACATTTCAGGCTTCAAACATAAAGATATAAAACTGTAATTTTTTGTGAAGAATCAACAACAGGTGGGACACAATCATGAAGTGGAACCAAATTTATTGGATATTTCAAACTTTTTCAACAAA
>JAFFST010055697.1:16257-28994 GCA_022414735.1 Noturus placidus
CCCGCCTTGTGCCCGATGCCTCCTGGGATAGACTCCAGGTTCCCCGTGACCCTGATAAAGGAGTAAGCGGTTGAAGATGGATGGATGGATGGAGACTTGACCTTCGATATTCACCATATTTACACTTTATTATATTTACAGTGTGAGTGATGTGTGTGAAAGCGTTGAACTGTAAAGTGTAAAGAGGTCCTCGTCATGATACTGACTCTGTATCTATAGCTGACTCCTACATGAACACTGTACAGTTGGATTTGTGACTGTAAGCCATTCCCTTCCAACGCTTTAGATGTTGGTATAGTTTGTGTAGGAGCCCATTCGGTAATGACATCGTGACCGCAATCAGGAGGTCATATCTGACTCACAGTGACTCCTGCAGTCAGTCATGGATACGACAATGACTTCTTCTTTTGTTTAGGATTATTTACCTGTTGTCTCTGCTGGCTGCTGAATTGGATTAAATTGTTCCAGTAGCGTTTCACCACCAGGCCCACACACACCAACCCTCCGGCCTTCCCACAATCCCCTGCTCTCTGTCCCCCTAACATCTGCTCAGTGTAGGTGTTAAAACTCTGTAGCAGGAGCAGCAGTCTGAAAACACACACACACACACACGCACACGCACACACACACACACACCTTCATCAGTGTAAATGCCAATCTTTTCATCTGTCCACGTTCCACACGTGATTTATTTACCCTCATTCAGCATGTTACAGTTTATTAATTATATATATATATATTTGTAAATGAATCAGAATTTAATTGAATCTATTAACTGACGTCACCTGTCAATCACCAGCTCTAACAGCACAACGTGTGAGTGCTGATTAAACTCCTCCTCTCCCTCCACGTAGTCATACTGCTCCAGCAGCTGCACCAGGTCCAAATCGCACGACTCTTTATCCGGGAACTTCCACGACCGGAAACGGACCGGTCCTGTGCGCGAGAACACCTCCACCAGCGCGCCTTGTAAATCTATCACATCTCTGCGCAGACTTTCCACGCAGTCCCCAGCTCCTAAAAGATGACTCATGGTGCGACGAACATGATCAGAACAATGATTACTTGGCGAATGGGCTCTACCACAGGCTGACGAAGCAGTGTCTGTTTACCGCGCGTTACCGTGGAAACAGCCGGAACGATCAGTCGAAGCGTTCCTGAAACGATTATGGGATATGTAGTTTGCAAATGTACTAAATAACTCCAACTTGTAAACATTTCCATTTAAGAAATGATATAATCAGGGATGACGTCCTGATATCTCCTCACGTCATCGCAAATCACACAGGAACGTGTCTCAGAATGAAATGCGAACAAAATGAAGGAACTAACTTCATTTTCAGGACTTCATTTCCCATAATTCTCTACAGTTTTAAAGTTACCGGAAGTATTCTCATCTTCAACCCTAACGGCTTCCGTCGAGCCGTGAGAGGGAGTCTTTTCCCCCTGACCATTTGATTCGCTTTAAATAATAAACACAGTTTTTGTTGTTTAGAAAATAAATAGGTTTGTTATTGAATTTAAATTACAAACTCCGCAGTTGAGTATTTTATTTCCGGAGAATCAGCGAGGTTTGTTGAGCCGCCATGCCGCCGGTGCAGCTCTCTCAGCCCGAGGCCAACAACAAGGTGAGAGCTAACAGTTAGCTTAGCGAGTTAGCTTAGCGAGTTAGCTCAGTTAGCTTAGCCGCTAATCATCGTTAAGCGAAATATTTACATGTCTTGTAGTCAGATTAGAACGATTTTAACAACATAAAAGACATGTTCTAAACCTAAAAGGCCGTAATTCCGTGGGCACGAGGCTGTTGGTCGTTCTCTCGTAGGCTTCGCTAAATCAGCTAACGTTAGCAAATCGCACGCGCGAGACTGTAGCTAGACACCAGGTTTAAAATGGTATTGTGTTTACTGAAACACTTTTATATCCACTCTGTACATTCCTGTGAAATGTCTTATATATATTCTTTGCTTTAAGGATGTGAAATTGTTGCGTAAATCATCTTTAGGCCCGGCTCGATTTGACTCGATGTCGCGATATAATGACGTCACGATGATTGTCCTTACCGTTATCGTCGGTATCGCCAGGTTTGAGAGCGACGTATATTAAAATACTCCAGTCTGCTTGTTTTAATGGTTCAATTATGTCGAGTCCTTTAATTAGTTTCCAAAGTAGACGATCAGTTGTGTTTATTTCACTTCTTGTGTCATTTTCACGTATTACATTGACATTTATTTATTCATTTAGCAGACGCTTTTATCCAAAGCGACTTACTAATGAGACACACTCACACACCAATGGGAGCAGAGCTGCATGCAAGGTGCTAGCTTGCCATTGGGGGCAACTTAGGGTTCAGTGTCTTGCCCAAGGACACTTCGGCATGGGATCACCCGGGCCGGGATTCCAACCACCAACCCTACGATTAGAGGATTAGTGGACAACGCACTCTACTGACTGAACCACAGCCGCCCACAAGCGATGGATGGGCGTGGCTAACCCGATGATATGTCACGTGTCACACGTATGTTAAAACAGGTTTTGTGTTTCGTACGCAGGCCGATGAGCAGAAGGAAGAATCTCCGGCCACGAAGTCCATTGTGGGGATCATATACCCTCCTCCTGAAGTGCGCAACATCGTGGACAAGACCGCCAGCTTCGTAGCGCGGTACGTACCTCAACACCGGGTTGGGAACGGTCCGATTATTAGTCTGTAGCAGACTGTGTGCTGACGTATGTACGGTGAAGATCCTCCGACGGTAGAGCTGTGATTTAAACGTCACGCTTCTGTTTGTTGCTCTTTAACCCGGAAACGTGAAATAGTTTCACGTGAGCTCATAATGAGCTAGCGTTTTAATTAGCTAGCGTCATGCCTCAGAGCTGTAATTCATCCTGTGTGTGTATGTTTTTGTTGCCGCCGTCTTCAATACCACATACGAAGCTGTCCCGAAGGTCTGGCCCGATCCTATTGGTCGATATTAGTCGAGCGTCACGGCAACGTTCACAGTAGTGAAGAATTTTCTCGTGCTGGTAGAACTTTGGCCGCAGTGGAGCTAAAACTTCCACCGATAATAAAGAGGGAGAAGCTTTATGCGTTCTCACGACAGATGAATTTTAAATTTTGGGGTCGAGCGATTTTTCATCGGGTTAATAATAGCGTGCGAACCTAGATATCTAGATTAGAGGTCGACCAATCGATCGGCGTCGACAACCGATTACTGGAACTATCACACAGTGATGGTTTTTCCCGGCGGTGTCCGTTGTGGAGTGGATGAGAAGGGTCCGCTGTTATACAGCACGAGAGCGGCCTCTAGAGGTGAAATAAAAACCATCACTGGCTAATTTTATCGTGTTATTTGAAGTGTTTTTATGTTCATTTTTGACATTTCTATTTGTTAGTTGAAGCGTTACTTTTTGGTTCAGTTTGGATGAATATATTTTATTTACTTTAATATTTATTGGTAGTTAATATATTAAAATTTATATATATATTTATTTATATTTTAAATACAGCACATTTTCATGGTACTGTTTATTTTTGTGTTAAAGTTCAGCAGTATTTTGCTCTATTATGGTTTCGTTCAGTATCAGTATTAAAATCTATCAGTTGATTAATCGTTAGCAGCAGGTAGGTGCCGCCTGATTTAGTTACAGGTATCGGTAAAAAGCCAGTAGCGCTCGACCTCTGGATCGAGACACGTGTCTCCTTTTTGTGAAAGTCTTATGGGGTGTGTCTGAATCACTATGTACAGGAACGGGCCCGAGTTTGAAGCGAGGATTCGTCAGAACGAGATCAACAACCCCAAGTTTAACTTCCTGAACCCCAACGACCCGTACCATGCCTACTACCGCCACAAGGTCAACGAGTTCAAAGAGGGCAAAGCTCAGGAGCCGTCGGCCGCCGTGCCTAAGGTCATGCAGCAGCAGTCCTTGCAGCAGGCCCAGCAGCAGCTCCCGCAGAAGGTCCGATTACCTCCTTTCACTCAGTATTATTATTATTACTAATATTATTATTATTATTATTATTATTAATAATAACCCTTTGTTGTGTCATGCTTCCTCCAGGTCCAGGCGCAGGTCATCCATGAGACGGTCGTACCCAAGGAGCCTCCACCCGAGTTCGAGTTCATGGCCGACCCGCCCTCCATCTCGGCCTTCGACCTGGACGTGGTGAAGCTGACGGCTCAGTTTGTGGCGCGTAATGGCCGCCAGTTCCTCACGCAGCTCATGCAGAAGGAGCAGAGGAACTACCAGTTTGACTTCCTGCGTCCTCAGCACAGCCTCTTCAACTACTTCACCAAACTGGTGGAACAGTACACCAAGGTGCGTACAAGCGAGGACGTCCGACATGCGAACGCCACATAGGCTCGAGTTACGGTCCTACAACTGGCCACAAAAGTTCCTTGTTTCTAGGCTGGAATAATTTACATCTAGGAAGCAGATGTCCATGTTTATTTAATAAAGTTACACAGAATTACACTATTCCAGCACGTGTTACAACTTACTCTAGTCAGTTCATCAGTCGAATTAAGTCAGTGAGAGTCAAGAAAACAGCCTAGGTCACATGACCTAATACAGAAAATGCTCAGCTTTTGCAGAGTTGGTGAGTAGCGAAGCTGTGGTGTTTTACTATGTGAGGGTGTACAAACTTTCGCACTCCACTATAACTGCTCGGTGTTCGCCGAGGGAGCTTTCCTCACATCATAAAAACATAAATTCAGCTTAATGGTGATTTATTTATTTTTTTAAAATGGTGTGTGTTAGATGAAATGGAGTGTAAAGTAATTGTGTGTGTGTGTGTGTGTGTGTGTTTAAAGATTCTGATCCCCCCGAAAGGACTGCTGCAGAAACTGAAGCGGGAGGCGGAGAATCCCCGTGAGGTCATGGATCAGGTAACAGGAGTGTAAACGTTTATCATTCATTAACTAAATTCCACAGCAGTGTTTATTGCAGTATTTAACCTTGTTTTTATGTAAAATATAATATAGTAAGGTTGTGTATAATAGTAATAACGTGACCTGTGTGTGTGTGTGTGTGTGTCAGGTGAGGTACAGAGTGGAGTGGGCCAAGTACCAGGAGCGAGAGAGGAGGAAAGAGGAGGAGGAGAGAGAGAAAGAGCGTGTGGCGTACGCTCAGATCGACTGGCATGACTTCGTCGTCGTGGAGACGGTCGACTTCCAGCCCAACGAGCAAGGTGAGGAAGAGGAGTGGACAAAGATGTGTGTGTGTGTGTGTGTGTGTGTGTGTGTGTGTGTGTGTGTGTAAGTAACATTGTCTGTGACGGGTTTCCCTCAGGGAACTTCCCTCCCCCCACCACTCCTGAGGAACTGGGAGCTCGAATCCTGATCCAGGAGCGCTACGAGAAGTACGGAGAGAGCGAGGAGGTGGAGATGGAGGTGGAGAGCGAGGACGAGGAGGACGAGCGAGAGAACAGAAACGACGGACACGCAGCTCAGCCGGACCAGGACACGCAGCTGCAGGACATGGACGAGGTGAAGATGATGTCGCCACACCATATCCAGAACAAGCTGATAAAATGATGATTACTCTGTGTTCTGGATTCGTCACGTCTCGTGTGTGTGTGTGTGTGTGTGTGTATAGGGTTCGGATGAAGACGAGGATTCGATGAAGGCTCCACTTCCTCCTGAAAACCCTATGCCTCCTCCTCTGCCTCCAACTCCAGACCAGGTCATCATCCGCAAAGACTACGACCCCAAGGGTGAGACGTCCAGACTCTCAGGATATCATCCTGACCACAGAGGAACCGCCTGGTTAAGGGTTCTCATCTCTCTCTCTCTCTCTCTCTCCATCCTCAGCCTCTAAGCATCAGGCTGTGATGCCTCCCGGTGACGAGTACCTCATCTCCCCGATCACGGGTGAGAATATCCCGGCCAGTAAGATGCAGGAGCACATGCGAATCGGGCTGCTGGACCCGCGCTGGCTGGAGCAGCGAGAACGCAACCTCAGAGAGCGACAGATCGAAGAGGAGGTGTACGCTCCCGGCCTGGACATCGAGAGCAGCTTGAAGCAGCTGGCCGAGAGAAGAACGGATATCTTCGGTGTGGAAGAAACCGCAATCGGGAAGAAGATCGGAGAGGAGGAGATCCAGAAACCCGAGGAGAAGGTCAGTGACGGAGGATGAACAATAAAATTTTGCAGTTTATTCTGTGTGCTTTATTTATGAAGTGTGTGTGTGTGTAGGTGACCTGGGACGGTCACTCGGGCAGCATGGCGCGTACGCAGCAGGCCGCTCAGGCCAACATCACGCTGCAGGAGCAGATCGAAGCCATCCACAAAGCTAAAGGCCTGGTGCAGGAGGACGAGAACAAGGACAAGATCGGACCTAGCAAACCCAACGAGACCGGGTTACCACCGCTACCCACCTCCGTGCCCACCCTGCCCAAGCCCAGCCCACCCATCACCACAGCTCCTAGAATGCCACCTGCAGTCAGTACCAACCCTCAACTCACAACACCTATATATATATATATATATATATAATCTGCAGCTATTTAGAGCATTAAAGGGGAAGTTTGGCTAATTATAGTGGCACGTTTATGCTAATTTTTTTTATACATTGTATCAATTAATTTGAATTAAATTACAGGAAAAAAATGAACTACTCTAATATTTTTTGAGATGTACCTGTACAGATTAAGACTCTCTCTTTAATGCTTTACGATCTGAGACTATCCCTTTAACGCTCTGTAGAACTGTTTCTTTAGAAAATGTTGGAAGTCAGTGGATGTGTGTCGTGGCAGGTTCCTCCTCCGCTGCGCACCACCCTGCTCTCCGCCATGCCCGTTATCCCGAGGCCCCCCATGGCCCCCGTGGTGCGCTTGGCCCCCGGTCAGGTTCTGACCCCGATGCCTCCCATGGTGCACGCTCCTCGCATCAACGTGGTGCAGATGCCTCCGGCCACGCCCCACATCATGGCTCCTCGACCTCCACCCATGGTGGTGCCTGCAGGTGAGACCTTCAGAAGAACACGCAGCAGTGTTTTACTGCGAGAGAACCGAGCAGCAAACATCACGGTTTGTTTCTGTGTCCTGTAGCGTTCGTACCTGCCCCTCCAGTGCCCCAGCCACCCAGTTCCGCCCCCGCCCCCATGCCGCCCGCCCACCCTCCTGCCCCACACGATGACGAACCGGTGAGCAAGAAGATGAAGAGTGAGGACAACCTGATTCAGGAGGACGAGTTCCTGCGCAGAAACAAGGTGAACACACACACTGCTAATTGAGATCTATTAGCGCCCCCTGGTGCCCTTCAGTGAAGTTGATCCTTGTTAGAATTTAATCTTGATCACTTGTGTGTGTATATGATCTACACCTGTGTGTGATGTGTTTGTGTGTGTGTGATGATGTTTCAGGGTCCCGTGGCGGTCAAGGTTCAGGTTCCCAACATGCAGGACAAGACCGAATGGAAGCTGAACGGACAAATGCTGAGTTTCACCCTGCCTCTCACAGACCAGGTAAATCAGAGTCTCTCTCTCTCTCTCTCACTCTTTCTTTCTCTTTCTCTCTCTTTCTTTCTCTCACTCTCTCTCTCTTTCTCTCTCTCACTCTCTTTCTCTCTCACTCTCTCTTTCTCTCTCTTTCTTTCTTTCTCATTCTCTCTCTCTCACTCTCTCTCTTTCTCTCTCTCTCTTTCTCACTCTCTCTCTCACTCTCTCTTTCTCTCACTCTCTCTCTTTCTCTCTCTCTCACACACACACACACCAGTGTTTATTCTTGTTCACTTCTACAGTAATCCCACCGTTTGCTTTCTCAGCTATCAGCACAAATCCCGATTCATTAAAAAAAGTATTAATAATAGACGATGATGCTGCTGTTCCAGTTCTTACCCGAGCGCTTTTATCCATTTTTAGGTGTCTGTGATCAAGGTTAAGATCCACGAGGCCACTGGGATGCCGGCCGGCAAACAGAAACTTCAGTACGAGGTAAAATACGCTCTTTATTCTTCTATCCCATTCCTAAATAAATATATAAATCTGCTCTTTAGAGTTTTTCCGTATGTTTAATCTCGGTGTGTTCAATGAGCTGCAAGTCTGTCACGTCCGTAACTATAACACGTGTGTTCCGAGTAACTCGATATCTACGCGTGTAAGGACTGTTGTGTTGTACTGTTACAGGGAAATAATCGACGACAGGTTGCTGTAAAGTTTTTCACGGAACCGCGTCCCGGAGCGTTTTATTCCCCTCGCACCGCAACGAATTAACGATTACAATTCTGAACGCGTTTAAGATCGTCACGTCGTATTTATTTATTTATTTATTTATTTCATCCGTTTATAGTTACCTACATGGACCTTACACCTTTCCGTCTGACTGACACTGGAGACTCCTTCAATAAATGTTACATAAACATCTCCTTACAGAAAACCCTCACCACGTCGTTTCTAATCTGGGCGTCCCTTCCAACGAGCCGTTGCTATAGAAACGATAAGGAATCAGAGCGAGCGCGTTAATATAAGGCTGGTGCTGTTGGAGGAAACGAATCAGATTTGAGAATTCAGCAGCACTAAATGATGAGCGCTAAAGCACGAGTGAGGAATAAAGATGGTTAAAGGGGACGGGAGACGGCGCCGTAGAGGTCTGACGTGACCTGAGTGAGCTCTGGAAATAAAGTTTTATTTCTTTATTTATTTGTGTTCCGTTTGATTGACGAGTGTGTAGGATTACTCTTCCGAAGCGTTTAGTAGTAACCCCAGGAGAGGGGAAAACTCTCTGGACTGAACTTTCTACACGATGATTAAAGAGATCACATGGTATAGACGCTAGAATAGGTGGAGTTCTGGAGGCGGTTCTGGTCCGAATGACACGTGAGTGATGCGGAAGATGGTTAAAATGCTTCACTGAGTCGAGGTTAAAGCTACGGACTATAACTAGTGATCATATCCATGACCTCGTGTGTAAGTTATTGTGATGTAACACTAGATGGCGCTAATGCTATTTTTGTTTTTTAAGAAAAGAGCAGATTATATGTTTACATTTCTAATTTAAACAACATTCCCCTTAGGGTTTATTTAGTGTTTGACTTGTGAATGAATCTGTTTTATCTTTTTTTTTTTTTTTTTTTTTCTTTGTCTGCAGGGAATCTTCATTAAGGACTCCAACTCACTGGCGTACTATAATATGAATAACGGATCTGTTATTCACCTGGCGCTGAAGGAGAGAGGAGGGAGGAAGAAGTAGATCATCTCTGTGTGTGATGAAGTTGTAAACGAGCGTGTTTATTAATTACGCAGCTCAGAATAAATTCCACAGCTGGAAACTCTCCTGATGTGATGTTTGATGTTCAATTTAGTTGGATCTTGTTTTTTTTTTTAATATAATAGATCAGATAGGTCTCAAACCGTGTGCTCTTTAAGTAATATCTGAACACTCTACTGAGAGCAGAACCAGGCTATGAAACGGTCCGATATTGTTTGATCTGTGTTCTCTAATCTGATTTGTCAGAAGGTGTTGATTAAGTTCCCATAAACATGCAGCTGTAAAGCCCGGCTCTGTATTACTGCACCTGTTTTAATTCTTGACCGTCTCTATAGTAACGGCTCATTCACACGGACTTGTATGGTTGACGCTCCATTAGTAATGAGCAGATTAAAAATGTGTGTAATCGTCAATTTGGTGAAGTCTTAACGCTTATGGAAAGAGTCTCCAGTGTCCTCAAATGTAACCATAAGCAGATAAAAAAACTGTGAGCTTTAATTCTGTAATAAAAGATATATACTCATGAACATCCTGTTTGTTGGTTTCATTTCCGTAACAGCATCTGAGTGTTTGTGTGTGAAGGTAAAATGTCAAGGTTTTTTCAGGCTGTACACACACACACCGTGACCCCGTGTACACACCGTGACCCCGTGTACACACCGTGACCCCGTGTACACACCGTGACCCCGTGTACACACCGTGACCCCGTGTAAACATGCTCCTCACTCAGGTGTTTATCAGGAGTGGGCTTTGAACCCACGAGGACACACATCCATTGGAACTTAAGTCCAACTTACTGGTCCTTAACCCCTCTGCCGTCCTGGTCCTCGTCCTGGTCCTGGTCCTCGTCCTGGTCCTCGTCCTGGTCCCTCACGCCTCCATGACAGTTAATACATGTCTCTAATAATGTGGAGTTTTGTTGGTTTTTAAATTAGATCTAGAGAAAAATAAAAATAATTTAGGATTTTTTTTGGCTAAATACAATAAAAATGACAATTATGGAATTTAAAAAAATGGATAAATTACAGTAGTGTAACATTTAATTAGCATTTAACCATAAAGTTGTCCCGTGTTTTATTTAAATATTTTTTAAACAACAAAATGACAAACACCCCCTACATATAATTCATTCTCCACAATCTCTATATTCTAAATAAATGTCATTTTTATATCAGTACATTTAACTAAATGTTTTATTTAAAAACATTATATATATATATATTATGTATCGATTCCGAATATAAACTGCAACAAATGAGTCTAAAAAAATCTTCCTCCCTCATGTTTGGGGCGGCTGTGGCTCAGTCGGTAGAGCGGATTGTCCACTAATCCACCAATATCTATACAAATTGATCAATTCTATTATTATTATTATTATTATTATTATTATTATGTTAGAAACCTGACTTTTAACACAGAGTCTTTTATTTTACCGGATGTTGCGTCATGACCGGAAGTGCACCCTTGGTGGAGTGTTTCGCGCGAGATCCCAAAGCAGTGTCCGGTGTTTCCGGCCTTCAGGTTCGTGTGTGTTTCATCTTCTGTGCTTTTATTTCACTCTGGATTCAAACTCGGCTTTAAATTCGATTCTCGAGAATGATTTTATTTTATTTTCGCACGAGCTCTAAACATCAGAGCGGTTAGTGTTTCTCACACGAGCGGGGTGTGTGTGTGTGAGTGTGTGTGTGAGTGAGAGTGAGTGACTGTGTGTGAGTGAGAGTGAGTGAGTGTGTGTGAGAGTGTGTGTGAGAGTGTGTGTGTGAGAGTGTGTGTGTGTGAGAGTGAGTGAGTGAGTGTGAGAGTGTGTGTGAGTGTGTGAGAGTGAGTGAGTGAGTGAGTGTGTGTTTGTGAGTGACTGTGTGTGTGAGTGACTGTGTGTGTGAGTGACTGTGTAAATATGATTTAATCATCAGATGTGTTCAGCGTGTGTTTTCACCTGTTCCGGGCAGGGTCATGTTCTCGGACGTCACGGTGCCGAAGGAGACGCTGCTCCGTCCTCCGAGCTCCGACACGCCGGTGTTCGAGCGAGAAGAGCCGTCCTACTCCGGCTGCTCGGGGAGTTTCCGTCTCGGAGAGCGCAGCTTCAGCCGTCAGTACGCTCACATCTACGCCACGCGCCTCATGCAGATGCGGGAGATCCTGGGCGAGCGGGCGCGGCAGAAATGGGGTGAGGACTCGCCGGTCAGGCTTCTTCATTATAACCACCCGGGCGGGCGAATATCGACTCGTCATAAAAGATGACGCGGGATACGTTTATGAGAGATAATAATTAATAATTAATAATTACACGTCGAAGTATGATGGGTAACGGTCCCCGTGACCGAGCTGTTGCTATGGAAACGTCAACGCGTGTCAGAATCAGATCTCTCTCTCTCTTTCTCTCTCTTTCTCTCTCTCTCTCTCTCTCTCTCTCACACTCTTTCTCTCACACTCTTTCTCTCTCTCACACTCTTTCTCTCTCTCACACTCTCTCTCTTTCTCTCTGTCTCTCCCTCTCTTTCTCTCTCTCTCTTTCTCTCACACTCTTTCTCTCTCTCGCACTCTTTCTTTCTCTCTCTCTCTCTCTCACACTCTCTTTCTCTCTCTCTCTCTCTTGCACTCTTTCTCTCTCTCACTCTCTCTCTCTCTCACACTCTTTCTCTCTCTCTCTCACTCTCTCTTTCTCTCTCACTCTCTTTCTCTCTCTTTCTCTCTCTCTCTCTCTCTCTCTCTCACACTTTCTCTCACACTCTCTCTCTCTCTCACACTCTCTTTCTCTCTCTCTCACTCTCTTTTTCTCTCTCTCACTCTCTTTTTCTCTCTCTTGCACTCTTTCTCTCTCTTGCACTCTTTCTCTCTCTTGCACTCTTGCTCTCTCTTGCACTCTTGCTCTCTCTCGCACTCTTTCTCTCTCTCGCACTCTTTCATTCTCTCCTTCTCTCTCTCACACTCTTTCTTTCTCTCTCTCTCACTCTCTCTCTTTCTCTCTCTCACTCTCTTTCTCTCTCTCACACTCTTTCTCTCTCTCTCTCACTCTCTCTTTCTCTCTCACTCTCTTTCTCTCTCTTTCTCTCTCTCACACTCTTTCTCTCTCTCACTCTCTCTCTTTCTCTCTCTTTCTCTCTCACACACTCTTTCTCTCACACTCTTTCTCTCTCACTCTCTTTCTCTCTCTCTCTCACTCTCTCTTTCTCTCTCACTCTCTTTCTCTCTCTTTCTCTCTCTCTCTCTCACACTCTTTCTCTCACACTCTTTCTCTCTCTCACACTCTTTCTCTCTCTCACACTCTCTCTCTCTCTTTCTCACTCACACTCTTTCTTTCTCTCTCTCTCTCTCACACTCTCTTTCTCTCTCTCACTCTTTCTTTCTCTCTCTCTCTCTTGCACTCTTTCTCTCTCTCACTCTCTCTCTTTCTCTCTCTCTCTCTCTCTCACACTCTTTCTTTCTCACTCACTCTCTTTCTCTCTCTCTTTCTCTCTCTCACTCTCTTTCTCTCTCTCACTCTTTCTCTCTCTCACTCTCTTTCTCTCTCACTCTCTTTCTCTCTCTTTCTCT
>JAFFST010055698.1:62745-73472 GCA_022414735.1 Noturus placidus
ACCAGCCTCACTTTTGACTTATTTGTTCAGAGCACTGTGAAGGCATCCTTCTTTCATCTCAGAAACATTCGACCAGAATTCGACCAATGCTAAATTTATCCGTCGCTGAAAAGCTGATCAATTCTTTTGTAGTCTCGCGGCTGGATTATTGTAATGCTGTTTTGGCTGGAGTTTCTAAAAACACAATTAATAAATTACAATATGTTCAAAACTCTGCTGCCCGGATCCTGACAGGAACCAGGAAACGTGACCATATCACTCCAGTTTTGAAGTCACTACACTGGCTCCCGGTCAGGTTCCGTGTCGATTTCAAGATCATGTTGTTGACATACAAGGCTTTACATGGTTTGGCCCCACAATATTTATCCAGTTTATTAATCCCGTACATCCCAACTCGCAGACTACGCTCCTCACAGCGTAATCTGTTAACCATTCCACTAACACACTTGAATTCTATGGGTGACCGGGCTTTCTCTGTCTATGCTCCTTCACTTTGGAACTCTCTTCCTCCTGAACTCAGGGAAGCCAAGACTCTTGGCACCTTTAAAACTCAACTGAAAACATACTATTTCAAACTTGCGTTTGACTGCTAGTGTCTCTTTATTATTGTTCCATCAATTTCAATTATGTTGTTTTAGCTCTTTTTTCACTTCTTTTTCACTTCTATTGTTTGTACTGTTCTCTGTTTATTGTTATATGTTTACTGTTCATTCATGTACAGCGCTTTGAGAAGCTACTTTTAAAGGCGCTTTATAAAATAAAGACTTATTATTATTATTATTATTAATTACTTTCCTGATTATGCTACGTATATGGCTTATACAATGGTTTGTCCCTGTTTTTCTCGACTTGGGTAGTTACCCACAGTCTTGTATTACAAAGGTTCACCACTTTCTGTGTTATGCTGTAATTTTATAATTATTACTTCAACCCTATACCTCCTTCTTCTCAAGACTCAGAACATGTACAGGGGTGAGCAAAAAACCCTATTCTTAGGGAAAAATCTCACCCTGCCAGCTCTCTGAGCTTGATAACACCTTCTGCCTGTACCTGTCCCGGGTACTTTATCACATTTGCATACACTCCATATCACATTACAAACATCAATATTTCATTAATCATCATTTCCCTTGTGTGGTGATCTTCGACCCAGGCACTTTGCGTACCGTAGAGGGCCGCCTTCAGGGGAGAGGTTAGGCTAGCACTTACACCCAGGGCATGGCTCTTCACATCTGCTTCTCGTCCTTGCATAATCTGTTTTCTGTTGACATAAGGTACATTAACACAGTCAATTCAGCGGATATTGATGTATAAAGATTGCTTTGTGTAACCGGTTCCTCTGGTGGTCGAACTGTCTGATAATCACAATGGTATTTCCTGACCCGCGCCGCTCTCTCTCTGCCAGTTCCTCATCTGGCCTTTCGTTTCCTATCTCTACTATGGCTTTGCCCGGGTGGTTGTATAACAGCATACGGGGGACGTGAGGCTCGCTATTAATACGGTGAGTGCTACTGTGCAGGTGAAAAACACAGGGGGTTAGTAGAGCTGGGGTAAGGTCTTCTCCATCTGGTTGTGAGGGGCGCATATACCACGTTGTCATTTTCCATCTATTTCTCGTTCAAGCTCTCAGGCTTTCTTCCTTGTATTAGACTTTTACTATGCCTTTTGTTTATTACCAAGTTCGAGTTGTGTTACTGTCGCCTCGGTCGCCTCGTGTTATTCTCGCCTCGTTTTACATTTGTGTTTCCTTCTCTGTTTCAGTCTCAGTTTTGGTATCTAATGTATTGTATACTTCGTTGCCTTGCTCCTCCAGGATGCCATGTAGCAAAGGGTTCGGGGTGTATGTTTGCATTTCCCACGTAAGTCATCCCCTGCGGGCCTGGCTTGGACGTGGAGGTTGTTTTGACAACTGATGTCTTAACATGACTACCCCCCGTTGAGGCGAACACGCCTCACCCAACATGACATATTGACCAGACACATGAGTGATACTATTTGCTACGGCAGATATGAGCAATTGCCGGGCACAGGGCAGGATGCAGCAGACTATAAGGGTCAGACATAATAGTAGGACGAGAAGTCCTAACCCCAATCGGGTAAGAGTGGCGAACCAATCTCCAGAGAAGCCATCATATGATCAGGATGTAAGGTGGCTGCTTTCGCTGCTTCGTCTGCCGCTGTGTTCCCTCTTGTAACAACAGAGTCATCAGTCTTATGTGCTTTACATTTTACTATGGCTAGCCGTGTAGGCAATGTCATGGCATACAATAAGTCTGCTATAGCGTCCCTGTGTGTAATAGCCGAGCCGTCTGCTCTTTGGAACCCTCTTTGTGCCCAGATGGGGCCAAACACATGGCATACTCCGTGGGATTACGCCGACTCAGTGTACACAGTACAGCTTTTTCCCAACTCAATTTACATGCTGCCATCAAGGCTTTTATTTCGGCTAGCTGGGCTGAGCAGGGTTGTGGGAGAGGAACCTTCATTAGTGTTTCAAACGGTGTCGGGTCTTCTGTGGCTTTCAATACCGCGTACCCTGCTCGATTCAATGCATTGGTGCCGGAAACACGACCCGTCCACGAACATCATGAGCGGTCGATTTTCAAGGTCTGCACGTGCTTTGAG
Organism: Noturus placidus; assembly: GCA_022414735.1. Taxonomy (NCBI): domain Eukaryota; kingdom Metazoa; phylum Chordata; class Actinopteri; order Siluriformes; family Ictaluridae; genus Noturus; species Noturus placidus. The sequence continues at coordinate 65,371 of JAFFST010055698.1, forward strand.
AAACTGCAATGATTCTGCTATACACTCATACGGCACGCCATCTATAGGGGTGACAATTTTATCGGCTGGATTTACCGTTGAGCATCGCTCGATAGTCAATTCGGGAGCTGCCAAAATAGAATCATACCCGGTTTGACATGAATTGGTTATCACAAACATTTGGCTCGTCAGGAGGGCATGTAATGCAGGAGTTGTATATAACGTAACTGGATACCCCATTGTTATTGAAGACGCCTTTTGATACGCAAAAGCGGCCACTGAAAATGATCGATAACAAGGGGGCATTCCTTTTTCAACATTATCGAGGGCCGTATTGTAATATGCTATTGCCTGTTTTTCCGTCCCCTGCTGTTGTTGAGTTACTACGGCTGACGCATACCCTTTGCATTCTGTCACGTATAACTGGAACGGCTTGGAATAATCTGGATTAGCAAGGGCTGGCGCTGTCATAAGGGCATTTTTTTATGTCAGCGAAGGCTATACTGGCTTCTGGAGTCCAGACAAGAGGAGCGCCTGGCTGGGAAGGGTCCGCTGCTTTGATCAATTCCCTTAATGGTTGTACCCTGTGAGCAAATTCACATATCCATGGTCTACTAAATCCCGCCATTCCTAAATACGCAATCATTTGCTTGACTGTCGTGGGTTTCAGTGCTTTACTAATAGCCTCAACATGTTTAGGTGATATAGTGCGCTGTCCACCCTCTAGTATCCTGCCCAGATATTCTACTTTCGGTTCACAGAATTGCAGCTTTTCTTTACTCACTTTGTGCCCGTTTTCTGCTAGCACCCTAAGGACTTCCAACAAATTTTTCTGACACTGTTCCTTACTGTAGCACTGTGCTTCTCACAATCTAACCTTGAGAAATCTTGGGACAATACCTGATTGAAGATGGAAGGGCTTTCACAGTATCCCTGCGGCAGCCTAGTGTATGTATATTGCTGTCCCTCAAATGTAAATGCGAACAAATGTTGTGATTCAGGATGTACTGGAACACTACAGAATGTGGAACATAAGTCTATCACTCTGTACCACTTGGTCCCCTCCAGGATATTGGACAGTAATGTGTATGGGTCTGGTACTACTGGTGTTTCTGGCACTACTACCTGATTTACGGCACGCAACTCATGCACTAACCTCCATTTATCTGATCCTGGCTTTTTTACTGGTAAGATAGGAGTGTTGCACTGACTTCGAGTCGGGATCAGAACTCCAGCTTCGACCAGGCCGTGTATGGTGGGTCTTATTCCTTCTTTGGCTTGAGGGGTCAAAGGATACTGCTGTTGGTAAGGACTGGCATTGTCTTTTATTTTGATCTTTGCCATTCCTGCTGATTTTACCAACCCCACATCTGTGGGGTGTTTGGTCCACAGTTGGGGAGGTACTGTCTCCAATAGTGTTTGAGTCTCCTTGTCCGAGGGTGTTACTTTTACTTGGGCCTGAACTCCCTGACATCTCCCCCTGTTGGTGTGTATCTGCATACTGCTGGCTCTGGTGATTTCGATGGTCACTATGGACACTCGCGTGAACGTCCCATCGTTTGAAATGTGCAGATAGGGGTTCAAGGTGGGCTGCCATTCTTGTACCTCTTTTGCTTGTTTAGTTATTGGTTCTAGGTCCAGGGGGTGATATCCCTGAGCTGTCATGAGTGAGATGTGTGGAGCTGAGTTTTCCACTTGGTACCAATTTTCATACTTGTCGGGCAGCTTTGTCAATGCCGCTATTCCTTGGGGGCCAATGATGATGTCTTCAACTTTAAGGATTGTTATTTTACCCTGTTCCTTCTCTTCCCACAGCTGGAAGTACTCTTGATCATGTCCTCCTTCATCATATTTGAAGGTGCAGTGGAGTGGGGTCTCTACCTCGCTACAGTCAGGTCGTAGATGTTGTAGCCAGTTGTTTCCATTTGATATATTCCTTCAGAAGGTTTGACTGTTGCTCATTGGTAATTTCCAGCCAGTACACTGTATCAGCTTCTCGTTGGCTCTGGTTGGGCCTGTGCAATAGTACACATTGTGCAATTCTTGCATTAGGGAATACGACATTTATTCCCGTTGCTTCGTATTGGATCTGTGCTCCTAGTTTACACAAGGTATCTCGCCCTAACAGGTTCACCGGGGCATCGGGAGAGTAGAGTAACGATGTATAAATGTTTTTTTTCCATCCAGCGTCAGTTCCTGAGGTTCAGTGAATCGCAAGGTTTGTATTTTCCCAGAGAAGCCCATAGTTTTAACTGCCTTACAAGTGAGGAGGAGCTGTGAGCCCTCTGGCCCGATACTGGAATAGGTGGCCCCTGTGTCAATCATGAACGGTATTTTTAAACTTCTTCCAAGAAGTTTATTTTTAAACTTCTCTTATATCTTTCCTTATAAGATTGGCTACCCGCGGGGTGCTATGGTATGGCCCTGACTCATCTAGCTTCATATAGGCTGAGGCATATCTAGGCCAGCCCCGGTAGTGGTCTTTCATCTCTCATTTAAATCTTCAGTCCCTAAATTTGGGAGGGCTAGCCTTCGGCTGACTGTCTCCATACTATTTATGCTCCTCCCCCCCTCCCTGTTTTCTTCACTAATAACTCGTTGTTGCCCTGTAAACTGCCCTCGCACTTCCACTTGGACTTCCTGCCATTCTTCAGTACCTGCTGTAAGTACTGGATATATGCCAGCAATCTTGGGCCTTTGTCCTCTGGGCTTGACGGGAGGGGGTGCTTGTGGGTTATACGGGGGCGGTAGGTCTGCTCCTTTTTCCTCTTCACAGGGTGGGGCTGTTGCTGACTTTTCTTGTTCTGATCTCAGTCTTTTCCCCTCTTCTTTTATCGCATCTTGTATGTTTTTGTCAATTCTTTCTCCTTCTCCTCTTCTCTTTTTCTAGCCTCATCTTCCGCCTTTCTTTCTTCATTTCTTCAGCGCTTTCCTTCATTCTCAAACCAATTCACTATCCTCTCTTTGATCCATAATTTGCTTTTTGTCTTAGGTCCTTTCTTTTGTTCCTCCCACATGTATAGTCTACCCTTCATTTCTCGACATACTTGTTGGTCCAAAGATCCCTCCTCGGGCCACTGCCACACTCCATCTGTCTTAGCACTCCATTTCTTACAGTAATGCCTTATATTTTTCTCATCTTCCTTATGTGCCCTAATTATTATTTCTTTGGGACTTTCTTCCATCATGAGAGTGTGTGTGTGTGTGTGTGAGAGAGAGTGTGTGTGTGTGTGTGTGTGTGTGTGTGTGTGAGTGAGAGTGTGTGTATGTGTGTGTGGTAGAGAGAGCGAGAGAGAGAGAGAGGTAGAATGTGGTAGAGAAAGAGAGAGAGAGTGTGTGTGAGAGTGTGTGTGTGAGAGTGTGTGTGTTTTTTTTTTGTTGTTTTTTTTCTCTCTTTTCCTAGATCTATGAGTTTATGTTTTCCCAGCAGCGGAGTGCCCTATCCCAGCCTGGCCGTCTCCTTACCTTAGTTCCTTATATTTATACTTCGTCAGCCTTCTGTGGCCTGGTCTCCTGGCTCCGGCTTCCTCTCCCACTCTTCTCCTCACTCCACACTCTCCGTTACACCTCGGTCATATAGATTATATTTTCAATTAGTGCTTTTCAAGTATTATAATACATGTATTATACATGCTTTTTATCCCATATACATGTGCTTATACCCAAATTATCAAAAGAAATGAAAAAAAAAACACACACTCACCGGGTACGCTGGGTTCACACCCTTGTTACGCATTTTTCCACCTGGACCTGGGCCCCAGGATTTACCCTTCTCTAAGCAATCCTGGGTCTTTCACCAGTGGTATTAAGGGTTGTAGGCCTTTTCCACCTGCCTTCTATGCAAACCTGAGTCTTTCATCAGTGGTATCGCAGGACTTTCATTCACACACAATTATTTCAATCAACCTTAACACTGTACACAACACTATGTTTCAGTTCCCTTTTAAAATGTTCCCACAGTTTCCCTCTTACTTCCTTTTACTCACCCACACCAGTACTTCTTTAATTCTTTTTCTTAATTTTTCGCACAGTCCAATTTCTCACGTTTTTTGGGTTCTTGTGCTGAAGACCAACCTAGCCTTTCCTTCTCTACGGGGGCCTCCCATCCACTTAGACAAGGCAACTAATCCAGGATTCAAAAAGGCTCCTGGATGCCTTTACCCTATTAGGCCCTGCCTTGCCTGTGTGGTGGAGGGTCCCACGTGTTGGACTTCAGGCCTTTTCAGGTCTTTGTCCAGCCCAATGTTGGGCTCCAAAATGTAGCGTTAATTTTCACGCAGGTCTTAGTATTATATCACAGAATCATTTATCTCAAATTTTAACACTTTTCCAGCGTTCAATTAAAGCACAATAGGTCAATAGTTACATACCTTGTAAGTCCAAAATAAAGCAGCAGAGAGCTCAACCAGAATGAGGACAGAGGATCTAGAGGTTGCTCTTGCTAATCGTAAGGCTTCAGTGACGGACAGCAGAGCAGTCTCCATAGAGTGATTGCTCTTGAAGCCAGACTGCTTGGTGTCCAGGAGATTGTTCTGTGTGAGAAAATTAGAGAGTTGATTAAAAACAGCTTTTTCAAGAGTTTTTGAAAGAAAAGGGAGGAAGGAAACAGGTCTGTAGTTGTCAACTACAGCAGGGTCAAGCGATGTTTTTTTTAAGCAGTGGGGTAACCCGGGCCTTCTTAATGAGGTAGGGTATGTGCCAGTAGAGAGGGATGTGTTAAAAATGTGTGTGAGTGCAGGTAATAGTTTGGGAGAGATGGTTTGAAGAAGGTGAGAAGGGATAGGGTCAAGAGGACAGGTTGTAGGACAGCTAGAGAGGAGGAGTATAGAGACATCAGTCTCTGAGAGGGGAGAGAAGGAAGTCAGTTGGGAGTTACATGGAGGAGGAGCTTGTCTATGTACGTCTGGGGTTGAGAACTGGTTCCTGATTGATGTGACCATGTTGGAAAAGAAAGTGGCAAAGTCCTCTGGAGGGAGAGAGGTAGGGGAAGGGGAGGAGGGGGACAGAGAAGAGAGGAAAAGGTTTTGAAAAGAGTGCGGGTGTTTGGAGAACTTCCAATCTTCTCTTAGTAGTATGTGGCTGTAGCAGTGGAGATGCTTTGGAAAAAGAAGAGAGAAGTGTCTGGTAATTGGTTGGGTCAATTGGGTTGTTAGATTTGCGCCATTTCCTTTCAGATGCTCTTAGTTTGGCCTGGCTGTTATGCAGAGCTTCTGAGAGCCAAGGGCTAGAGGGTGATATGTGAGCAGGTCTGGAGGTTAGGGGGCAGATGCTGTCAAGAGAAGATGTTAGGGTGGAACATAGCATGTCAGTTGCAGTGTTTAAATCAAGTGTGGAGAGGTGGCTTTCAGAGGGAAGTAAGGTTGTGACAATGGAGGAGAAATGTGAGGGGGAATGGGGGCGAAGATTGCACCGAAAGGAGACAAAGGGAGGAGACAGTGAAGGAGGTGAGGGGAGAGTAACAGAGAACTGGATAAAGAAATAGTCAGAGGTGTGAAGAGGAGTAATTAGAAGATTGTGTGTGGTGCAATTACGTGTGAGGATGAGGTTGAGTTGTTTGCCGGCTTTGTGGGATGCTTGTGTGGTGAACTGCTTGAGGTCAAATGTGGGAAGGAGAGCAAAAAAGTCATCTGCTTGTGGCTTGTCAAGATGAATGTTGAAATCACCGAGGACCAGAAGAGGAGTTCCATCATCTGGGATGGTGGACAGTAGCGTGTCAAATTAATCTATGAACTTCCCCAGTTGACCTTGAGGACGGTAAACAACAAGAAAGTGCATTTTGGCAGGGTCAGTGACTGTAACAGCTTTATATTCAAAGTAAGTGTATGAGCAAGAGGGGGAAAGACTGGTAAATTTCCATGTTTTGGAGAGAAGCAAACCTGTACCACCCCCTTGTTTGTTTGGATGTGAGGTATGGGAGAAGTTGAAGCTGGAGGCCAGGGCAGCGGGTGTGGCAGTGTTCTCAGCAAAGATCCAGGTCTCAGTCAGAGCCATCACGCTGAGGGTTGAGTGGGTCGCAAAGGCGGGAATGAAATCTGCTTTGTTGACAGCATTTCCAACGTCCGATTGAAAAGGAGAGGTAACCTGCAGAGGCCACATTCAGAGAGCGTAGGTTGTCCAAGTTGAGTACGTTTCTTTGAGTATGCCGTAGTCTGCGCCTGTGGCAAATAACAGGGATAAACTGATGAAACATTTTAGTGAGTGTAAACAGGTAGACAGCAAGAGAAATAAAGGGAGAAAAAGTATACTTGGCAGAAATTTGTGTGCGCATGTGTAAATATGAATGTCCTTCCTCAAAGTAGCATTGCATGAATCCCATTTTCTCCTTTTTTGTCAAACGAAACATTTTGTTATGGGACAGGATTCAAGACAGGAAGTAAGTGCAGGATGTAGGTCTTTATTCGATACTTGAGGCAGAGGACATGAAACAGAATAACTCGTCAAACTAAGACATGAACACTCTTTAAACTAAGACATGAACTCTATTTAAACTAAGACATGAACTCTTGTTAAACTAAGGCATGAACACTCTGTAAACTAAGACATGAACACTCATCTACCTACGGTAGGAAACACTCATCTAACTATGGCATGGCATGAACACTTAACTAAGACATGACATCAACACTCTTGACTAAGACATGGTATACACACTCTTGACTAAGACATGGTATGAACACTCTTGACTCTGTTTCTCTTAGTCCAGTTCAGTTTCGTTTGGGTTCGTTCAGTTTAATTCAGGTGCATTCCGGTTAGTCCGGTTACTGCAGGATAATGCTGCGTGATGTGCGCAGCAACAAGAGGGGTTTAAATAACTCATCACCAATCTCTTAAGTGCTGACAGCTGGCAACACTTGACACAGTGGTAGTGTCCATGCACATCTCAAGCACATGCATACTCTGAAGCTGCTCGTGCACATTGTCGCCACAGCGCCCTGTGCTGAACAGACCCCCCCCAAAAGGCACTCCTCCAGGAGCACCAAAACCCCTCTCCAAAGGTTGTCCTGGGCCCCTGTGTAATTGGTCTCTTGATGCAGCAGACAGGCAGAGCACCTACCCCAGAGGGACTGAAACTCGAGGCGGCGCACCCCGTGGGACTGGAAGGCTGAGCGGCGTTTCCAGTACGACTGGAGGGCTGGGGGTTGTCCCCAGCAGGACTGGAGAGCTAGGTGACTTCCTCTGCAAAGCAGGAAAGCATAGCAATGTCCTCCTCGGCACACGTAAACAGAGCACTGTACTTGTGAGCCAGTGTTTTAGACATTAATGGCTGTGTGTTGAGTTATTTTGAGGGGACAGCAAATTCACACTGTTAACCAAGCTGTATACTCACTACTTTACATTGTAGCAAATTGTCATTTCTTCAGTGTTGTCACATGAAAAGATGTAATCAAATATTTTCAAAAATGTGAGGGGTGTATTCACTTTTGTGAGATACTGTATAAGAACTACAGAATTGCATCCCTGAAGAATCCATCCATCCATCCATCCATCCTCTACCGCTTACTCCTTTATGAGGATCATGGGGAACCTGGAGCCTATCCCAGGAAGCATGGGGCAAAGGGCGTGGTACACCAGTGCCAGTCCATTGCAGTCTGGGGTGCCAGTCCATTGCAGGATACAATCACATACACACTCACACACCGATTCATACACTACGAACAATTTAGGCACATCAATCAGCCTACCATGCATGTCTTTGGACTGGGGGAGGATACCAGAGTACCCGGAGGAAACCCCCTGACGCACGGGGACAACATGCAAACTCTGCACACACATGGCCCCAGCGGGACTTGATCCCTGGACTCTGGAGGTGTGAGGCGAACGTGCTAACACTAAGCCACCGTGCGCCCCTTCCCTGAAGAATAATCTACTGTAATAAACAACCATCATAGCTGTCACGATTCCCCCTGTTGGCCAGCCGCACCATGGCTGGATCTGGCGCCTTCTGGTGGCCGAACACTGGCAGTGACTTTTAATGAATCAGCGTAAAGCCAGTCTGCACCTGTTTCCGCTTCATTCAACCCAACGTGACAGAATGAAAGACCAATTTAGGAAGCAGCAGACCCCATCATGGCACCAGCACGAAAAAGAAAAACCAAACCCCGGACATCCACGCCCAGAATCCC
>JAFFST010055698.1:75757-92684 GCA_022414735.1 Noturus placidus
GTCACAGTGCTTAGATAATTAGCCGGAGAAGTAGGCTTTGTTCCTCGTTCATGTGCCTGAGAAGCAGGTTTTTGTTTTCATGTTTTCCTAGCAGAAGTATTTGTGTTCCTAGTACTTTTTCTGATTTTCGTTCTGGCATTTGTATTATTTTGTGTGGATCTAAAGTTTCATTTAATAAATCAGCGTAAAGCCAGTCTGCGCCTGTTTCCGCTTCATTCAACCCAACGTGACAATAGCAAAATGTTACTAAAAAAATCTAAAATCTAAAAAATGTTACAAGTTATGTCATTAATGTTGTCTGAAAAAAAAATTAAAAAAAAAAAAAAAAAAGATTCTTATTATTTTAGGAAAGTTAATTTAGGGAAAAAAATGTTAATAAGGACAGTTAATTTTCATATTCTGTAACACGGAAATATATACTTTTTTAATACAAATAGCAGCTTTTATACAAGTACAATCCACATAAAAACTTAAAAGCCTATTTAACATCCTTTGATTCTGGTATCATTTAGTTTTCAGGAATTTCAAGTAAACACTATTTGTGTTATATGCTGAAACCAACCGGGGTCATTTGTTGAAACCACACGGGGCCCAATATTCATCCATCCATCTCCTTTACCGCTTATCCTTCTTCAGGGTCATGGGGAGACCTGTAGCCTATCCCAGGGAGCATCAAGCACAAGGCATGGGTACTCCCTCGACAGGGTGCCAATCCATCACAGTGAGCCCAATATTAAATAAGTTAAATAAACCCAGAGTCATTCAAACTTCAACAGTTGTTTTTTTTTTTTTTTTCCAATACAAAAGTAGATAGAGACATTGGTCTCAGTATGACCTCCTGTCAAAATAAAGCCTGAATAAATGCAATTCAAAATTAGATTTTAAAATTTTTACATAGTGTAAAATGAATGGTGTTTACATTAATCTATGAACACTACATTCAATAGGCAGTTATAGCACACAATTTGGCTCATAGCACACTCACACCAAAGCTTGATCATGCTCTGACTGCATGTCAATCATAGCATGACACACTAATGTAGAGTCTTATCTTGTACAATAGAACATAAACATTTAATTTGATAGTCATAAAACATTTTATTATGAAATTATGTATTGTATTTGTGACATGTTTATCTCATTCAAACTGACTCTGGGAAATGACTATACCCCCCTATGCGAAACATTAATTCAATTAATTGTTTAATTTATTAAAACTGCATAGGGATAATTGAGTGCTTTTGACCCCAATTCATTGGTATTTTAAAAAAGCACTAATTAAACCAGAAACTGAAAACAACCATATGAAGTCAACATGAACAAATTGAATGACAAAGTCATGAAAAATTGGAATGATAAAATAAAGCACCTGTGAGATATGACAAAAAGTACATGTCAGGGGTCTGCGGGTACCCCAGTTGGTAGGATGAGGGTTAAAGTGAACACACAAGTCCACACACTGAAAAAAAAAGAATAAAAATAAATAATTCATTGAATTTACTTAATTCAAATCCATACATCGGTTCCATGTGATTGAATTGAGTTACCTTAACATAATTTGTTTTCATACATCAAACATGATTTGATCATATATTTTCGGTGCCTTGAATAAAATTAAACTTGTATGAGCTGAGGATAGAACCCTGGTGGCCCCATGGTAATTTAAATAATATAGTTATAGTACCTGTACTGTCTGAGTCAATCAAAATTAAACCAAATATTTAAACACTTTATGTATTAATTTAAACATGTGCCAATATTTAACAAATGTGTTGTTACAGAAAGAACATATTCACATTTTGCACATCTGACTATCACATGCTGCATTTACTTTGCTACATATACTTTATTAATGGAGACTTAAATAATGGATCTTGTATTGTTCTCTGCTTGATATCACTTTGCTTGTATCTCTCATTTGTAAGTCGCTTTGGATTAAAGTGTCTGTTAAATGAATAAATGTAAATGTAAACTTTTTTAAAAGTCTGCATGTTGCAAAAAGGTTCTGGGAGAGTTTTGCAGATCTGTGTGTCAAACATAAGCAGATCGTGGGCTTAAGTACATAAAACAGCACCTTTTGGTTCATAATAGTATATATGCTATAAATGGCATATGTCCTGGAAGAACTACTGTATCTACTAGCAAGTCGTGTTTGTTCAAATTAAACATGACTGCCCCCTACTGGTCTAGTCTTTCCTGTGCCTGCAGCATGTGTGAAATAACGCATGATACCACATGAAATCGCAGGATCCTTTTTCCTTTGATGCACATTTTCAATGGCCACATCTGTGCTATATTCTTAGGCTGTGCATTTGACTATCTACTTTTGGGATTTTAAATCACGTAGTATTTTACAGAATTATTTTAAGAAAAATAAATAGATATTTTGCCCAAATAACCAATTCTAAAATCAAGCATATCTATTTCCCATTGCGTTTGCAGTATTATTATAGATTTGACTATGTACAAGTCACCATAGGAAAAATGCAACAAGAGAAAAAAGCACCAGATGAAATCTGCAACTATGGTCCAATGTGGAAAGTGGGTATGTGATCAAACATGGAACGAGGTCTATGAGTCTCATACTGTGTCTAAGACTAATGCCTTATACCATACCCTCGATATTACTGTGGCAAATAATTTCTAATAGTAACCATAAATAAGCAACCAAATGATTAACCTTGGATAGATTCTCACATTAAATACCTCATAAATCAGTGGCTGAGACAGGGCTCAGTGGTTCAGTCAGTAGAGCGGGTTGTCCACTAATCCATTAATCGTAGGGTTGGTGGTTCGAATCCGGCCTGGGTGATCCCATGCCGAAGTGTCCTTGGGCAAGACACTGAACCCTAAGTTGCCCCCGATGGCAAGCTAGCACCTTGCATGGAAGCTCTGCTACCATTGGTGTGTGAGTGTGCTCTCATTTGTAAGTCGCTTTGGATAAAAGCGTCTGCTAAATGAATAAAGGAGAATGTTTAGACATGATATGAATAATATCCTTGCCTTATTTAGTCTATGTCTGAGATGAATTGACCCTAAATATTTACATCCCAATATGTAATTCAAAGGCCCACCTAAGGCAATGTAGCAGTGCTGGGATTTGAACTTACAACCAGTAGTCCAGAATCTTAACCATTAAGCTACATCACTAAATGCTCAGGCTATCAAGATAGAAGAAGAGTTTCGGTTGCAAGTGATATAACTCCTAACGTTGATTCTGCTCAAAATCATTTTATAAAGTGGATTTGATTGTTTCTCATACAGCTATGTGTCATATTTGCTCTAATTCCATAGTTGTCCAGTTTTGTTTCTATCACCAGCACTGAGTTCAGTATCAATTGCTGTCTATTAGAACCCCACCTCTATTATCCCCCTTTACCAGTCAACAGCTACCAACCTGTAACAGTATTAAGGTGCTTGGAATTTTGATATAATCTACATCAGGGGTCTCAGACTCGCGGCCCAGGAGCCAATTGTGGCCCGCGGAACCATATTTTGTGGCCCCCTACTTGAAATCAAAGCTTAGTGCTAATCAAAGCTTTTTCTCACATGCACCTGTGTGTCATTGCCCTGGGCATTTTATATTTTTTAACCTTTATTGCCTACCATAGCTCAGGCTCGTACAAACTACACGAATTATCAACGTTGGTCACTTGAAATGTGTTTCGTGTCACCCAGTGCAAATATGTTTTTTTTTGTCACCCAGTCATGTCATTTTCAAAACCTGCCATGAAGAGAAAGGTTGGTGATGAGCACAGACAATTTCAGGAGAAGTTGGAAACGGAATATTTTTATGTAGAGCACAGGGGCATTCCGACGTGTCTAATATGCACAGATAAAGTTGCGGTGCACAAGGAGTATAACATCAGACGTCATAACTCAACTAGACATGCTGAGGAGTATGCAAAATACCAGGGAGATAAGCAAGAGGACCAGGTTGCCAAACGTAAAACATGTCTACTGAGGCAACAAGATTTTTTTCAAGAAAGCAAGCAAAGAGACTGATGCAGCAGTTGAAGCTAGCTACGTGGTGAGTGAGATGATTGTTAAGGCAGGAAAGCCATTGAAAGACGCCAAGTTCATCAAACAGTGCATGTTACAGGCTGCAAGTATATTCTGTCCGGAAAATAAAGGTCAGTTTAGCAACATCAGCCTTTCAGCTAACACAGTGGCAGAGTGCGTTTCTGACCTCTCGGGTAACATTTACTATCAACTGTGAGAGAAAGCTAAACATTTCCATTTATACTCAGTTGCTCTTGATGAGAGCACAAACGTCAGTGACACTGCACAGCTCGCAATATATTTCCTTGGTGTGGATGACAATTTTGAAGTGATGGAGGATTTGCTCACAATGATTCCAATGCTTGGCCAGACCACCGGTCAGGAGATATTCCACCAGCTATGTGATGATCCGCCAGGTGATCCATTGTGTATGATGGCTTACTATGCAAGAGTTTTGCTGGAATAACAAACGACGGAGCACCATCAATGACAGGGAGGAGAAATGGACTGGTTGCACTTGTTCAAAGAAAACTGGAAGAGGAGGGTGTGAAAGAGGCCATTACATTGCACTGCATTATCCATCAGCAGGCCCTTTGCAGAAAATGCCTGAAGTTTGACAATGTGATGTCTGACATTGTGAAATGCATAAACCATATCAGATCCAGGGGTTTAAAGCATATGAGGATGTTCTCTACTTCACTGAGGTACATTGGCTTAGCAGCGGGGACGTCTTGAAGAGGTTTTTTGAGTTGAGAGAAGAAGTGAAAGCCTTCATGGATAAGGAAGGGGTGGTTGTTCCTGTACTAAGTGATCCCAGATGGCTAATGGACTTAGCTTCTCTTGTTGACATCACACAGGAGCTGAATGTACTGAACAAGAAGTTACAAGGCCAGGGCCAGCATGTCAGTGCTGCATATGACAATGTCAGAGCATTCTCCACAAAACTTGTGTTATGGAAAGCCCAGCTTTCTCAGACAAACCTCTGCCATTTCCCAGCATGCAAGGCGCTGGATTCAGGCACACCATTCAGTGGTGAGAAGTATGCTAATACCATTGTAAATGGTATTTGTAGGTTTGTAGACTTCAAGACACACAGAGCCACATTTCAAATTTTTGCTGACCCCTTCTCCTTCTCCGTCTGTGCTTCAGATGGAGTTAATTGACCTGCAGTGCAGTTCTGAACTCAAAGCCAAATTCAGGGAGGTGAGTGGAAAACCAGACAAGCTTGGAAAATTTATGAGAGAATTGCGCCCCCCACCCCCCTGTTCTCTGAGCTTTCCAAGATGTTCAATAGAATCATGTGCCTTTTTGGGAGCAGCTATCTGTGTGAAAAGCTCTTCTCCACTATGAACTTTAATAAATCAAAGTTCAGGTCCAGACTTACAGATAAGCATGTTCGAGCCATACTGAGGGCCTCAGTATATATATATAATTTTTTTTATTATTTAATGCGGTTGGGAGCAATATTTACTAATATAGCAGCAGATAATAACTATGTACAGTCAAACGCACAGCTGAGAATAACAGTGAGTATGTACAGTCAAACAAGAGCTGCAGAGAAGTGACACAGTGGTTAATGTTCTATAAACGTGAAGTGAATAATATGCTTAAGGTTACATTTAATATGCTTAAAGTGACACTGCATTGTTTCGTCGTCTGATGGCCTGCAAATAAAAACTGTTCCTCAGCCTGTTTGTGTCGCAGACATAGTGGTATTATGGAAAAGCTCTGTCTAATCATATTGGTGTTATGGGAAAGCTCTGTCTAATCATATTGGTGTTATGGCCACGAGCTATTGTGTGCAGATTCCACTATCACGGTGACTGTGTTGACATTTTATGACAATTAGATAGCCCATGCCCAGGCTGTATTTAACGAGGTTCGGCATCAACGTCGTGATATTAAGGGCGCTCGCTATAGAATACTTCACCCAGCTCAGCTTCGCATTACATATATCGATGTTCAGAAGGACTTTATTTCAGCGGAGGAAGCAGGAGACTATGTTAAACTCTTGATATCGGGGTGAACTGCATCACCTACATGGCGGGGTCTTTGTCGCTGTTCTTTTATTTTATTTTCTAGCACTCGGCCTTCCAGCTATACAGTATTCGGATTTTTATTGAACATATCGTTGTTGCATTACTTCACCTAGATTTTGTGGACTCACTCCTCTTAAAATGTGCTTCTGTATTAATGTGCTTCTCTGTTTTGATGTTCTGACTGGGTTAGAGTTTCTGTTTATTTAATTGTATTAGTGTTATCTCCTTGGCTTTACGTGCTACACTGTTAAGTTATTTGTTATAAGTCTTTAAAAGGTAAGGAAATTATAGTTATCATTGTATCCAGACTGTTTATCAGTCTTGGTAATTTTGTTGATTAGTTTGGCTTGCTCTCCAAGTTGTTCTCATTTTGAGGAAAACATTCGGTTTTTGTAGGATACACTGCTGTTTCATTTGTTTATGGAGACTTTGGGTGTGTGGTTTTTTGGTGGCTTGTGAGATTAGGCGGAACATGCCAATGCTTTGAAGGATGCAATGTTATTTAATTGTGAATCTGATTTTAGAGGATTTAAACCTAATATGATGAACAAAGTATATTATAGAATTTAGGCAATTGTACTGGGGTTATCTAAATAAATAGTAAATAAATCATACGTAAATTAATCATGCGTAAATGAATCATGCGTAAATGAATCACATGAAAATGAATCACATGAATCTGAATCACATGTAAATGAATCTTATGAAAATGATTCAATAAAAAGAAAAAAAAAAACAAAAAATACAATTGAGGTCTGGAGACATGTCCATCGGCCAGTCCATTACCTTCACCCTCAGCTTCTTTAGCAAGGTACTGGTTGTCTTGAAGGTGTGTTTTGGGTCGTTATCATGCTGGAATACCGCATACTGATCATGCTCTGCTTCAGTATGTTACAGTACATTTTGGCATCCATTCAATTAAATTTTATTCGTATAGCGATTTTTACAATAGACATCTCAAAGCAGCTTTACAGAAACATCAATACGGTATACAGATATTAAAAATGTGAATTTATCCCAACTGAGCAAGCCACAGAGTGGCAAGCAAAAACTCCCTAAAATGTTTAAGAGGAAGAAACCTTGAGATGAAACAGACTTGAAAGGGAACCCATGCTCATCTGCGTAATTGTGAAAAGTTCATTATTGATTTATATTCAATTCAATTTTATTTGTATAGCGCTTTGTACAATAGATATTGTCTCAAAGCATCTTTACAGGAATATAAACACAGTATACACATAGTAAAGGTGAGAAATTATCCCAACTGAGCAAGCCACTGAGTGGCGACAATGGCAAGGAAAAACTTCCTAAGATGTTTAAGAGGAAGAAACCTTAAGAGGATCCAGACTCAGAAGGGAACCCATCCTTATCTGGGTAATAACAGACATTCATAAAGAGACAATTATTGATCTATATGTAATCTGTTTGGTTTAGAAAAAAAGCCTTTGTCCCAGCATTCTGGATTTGGAGTAGATGAGAGCTTCATCCAGTAGTAGGACCTCCGAGACCGATCATGCAGGTCCGGAGAGCAGAAATCTCCAGGATCTCCAACATCTCCATAAACTCATGTGTAGCTCGGCAAAGGACAGAGGGAGAGAAAAATTTGTTAAGACTGGAAATTAGCATAATAGAAAGTCTAGTCAGGGTAGGCTAGAGTGAATAAATACGTTTTAAGTCTAGACTTAAACACTGAGACTGTGTCTGAGTCCCGAACACTAAGTGGAAGTCTGTTCCATAACTGTGGAGCTCTGTGAGTGAAAGCTCTTCCCCCTGCCGTAGCCTTTGCTATTCACGGTACAGTCAAATAATTATTTTTAAGAATAATTTGACCTAGAGGTAGCATATATAAAGTAAAAAGTAGTGGGCCTAAAACAGAACCTTGTGGAACACCAAATTTAACCTTGTTATGAGTGGAGAAGTCTTCATTTACATCTACAAACTGATAGTGCTTGGTATGATAGGACCTGAGCCAGGAGAGGACTGTTCCCTTAATGCCAACAACAGTCTCTAATCTATCAAGGAGAATACTATGATCTATTGTGTCAAAAGCTGCACTAAGGTCGAGTAACACAAGTAACGAGACACAACCCTGATCAGAGGCCAGTAGAAGGTCATTTACTACTTTAACTAATGCTGTGTCTGTGCTATGATGAGGTCTAAATACTGACTGATACAGTTCATGAATATTGTTCCTATGTAAGTACGAGCATAACTGCTTTGCTACAACCTTCTCTAAGATCTTAGAGATGAAAAAGAGATTTGATATTGGTCTATAGCTGGACAGTTGAGCAGGGTCAAGGTCAGGTTTTTTAATCTGCGGTTTAATAACTGCGAGTTTAAATGATTTAGGTACATAGCCAGTGCTAAGGGAAGAATTGATTATATTTAAAAGAGGTTCAATTATTCCATGACAAATCTGCTTAAAGAAAGAAGTCAGTACAGGATCGAGTATGCAGGTTGATGAATTGGCTGAAGAGATTATGGAAGCTAGTTTGGTCTCTCAAAGAGGAGTAAAATATTCTCAACATTGAATTGCTATATTATTATCTATAGGGCTAGTTATAATACTGTCAGGTTTTAATTTAATAGCCTGAATTTCACATCTAATATTATCAACATTATCAGTTAAAAATGTAATGAAATCTTCACTATGTAATGATTGAGTATTTCTTTCTGTAGTGGTTTTATTCCTAGTTAATTTTGCTACTGTGTTGAACAGAAATCGGGAATTGTTTGTGTTATTTTCTATTAAGGTGGAGAGATATTCTATACTTCAGGAGGCTCTCCTTCCATCCGGTTTAAAATATGACCAATTTTGTTTGGCACCATTTTACGTTCTAATTGTCTAGTGGTTTGTTTTAAGGTACGCGTTTGATCATTATACCACGGTGCTAGTATTTTTTTTGTCTCTAGTTATTTTTTTTTAGTGGAGCCACTCTATCTAATTTGAAGCGGAGAGTTGACTCTAAGCTTATAGTCGCATTATCGAGGTCTATCGGATCGGAAGGTAATCCAAATCTAATTGACTTTTCTGAGAGACTATTTATGAAGCTAGTTGCAGTAGCTGGTGTGAAGGTACGTTTTACACGGTAGCGAGGTGAGGTGGAAATTTTTTGATCGATATGAATTAATAATGGTAGGTAAGAGATAAGATAATGGTCTGAGACAACTTCAGACTGGGGAAGAGTTTCAGGATCTTCTATATTTATTCCATATGTTAGTATGAGGTCAAGGGTGTGACCACCATTATGGGTCGGTCCAATTACGTTCTGCTTAAACCCTACTGAATCTAAGATAGATACAACTGCGATTCTCAGAGGGTCTTCCGGGTTATCAAAATGAATATTAAAATCACCGACAATTAATGCCTTATCTACAGAAACAACCAGGTTCGAGATAAAGTCTGCAAATTCACCAAGAAATTCAGTTTATGGCCCCGGGGCTCTGTAAATAATAATTAGAGTAATTGTCTTATTTTTTTGTAGCTACATAAGTTATTTTTGTATAAAGAATTTCAAAAGAATCAAATTTATGGCTAGGTTTATGTGTGACACCTAGATTTTGACTATGAATGAGTGCGACACCTCCTCCTCTACCAGTTAAACCAGGCTGGTGTACATAAATGTATCTGGGAGGACTGGCTTCATTTAATGCTATATACTCGTTTGGCTTAATCCAAGTTTCTGTTAAACACATTAAATTACATTCCTGATCAGTAATGGTTTTATTAACAGCCTTAGACGCAAGAGATCTAATGTTTAATAATCCTAACTTCAGATTAAAGATGCTGGATTTACATTTACTATGATTTAATTTGATGTTAATTAAGTTGCTAAAACAGACTTTCTGAGTTTTTCTATGTTTTTGTAAAGCTCGGGGAACAGACACAGTCTCTATAGTATGTATTATTGGTGTTGGACTATGTTTTGAACATTGTTTATGATTAGAGTTGTTATTGTTGGAAGATTTGCTTACGGTAGATAGTCACTTGGAGTGGAGCACCTTGGCGATGTTGTCCGACAGCAGTTCCGCTCCGAGGATGCTGGGGTGCAGGCCATCCGACGGAACAACCTAGGACGCTCCCAAAACAAATTCCAGTTATTAGAAAAGACTAGATTCTGTTCATTACACCAAGAAAATAGCCAGTCATTTAAAGCCAAATGTCTACTGAACCTTTCAGCTCCCTGTCTGTAGGTGGGAAGAGGTCCAGAGACGACGATCTTCGCAGTGGGTACGCGGCTTTGAACCGTCTCGATCAGGGTGGCGAAGTCCCTCTTCAGAACCTCTGTCTGCCTCAGCCTGATGTTGTTCGCCCCCGCGTGCAGCACAACCTCTCCAATGCGCTCGTCCTTCTTCAGGATCCTGGATACCTGCACAGAGACATCAAGGACACGAGCACCAGAGAAACTGTGAGTGTGCACTTTACCTTTGGCTGAGGCGATGCGGATGTTCCATACGATGGAGTCCCCAATGATCACGGTGTTCGGTCTGGTCTGACTGAGAGGGGCGAATCGGTTCTGCGTTGGGATCTCGAACGCCGGTGGTGTTGAGGCCCTCACCTTTCGCCACTCGGTCACCCAAGGTCCCCGGTGTGTCGGCGCCGGCATGACTGAGATGACGGCTGGGAAAATCGTCACCCTAGGTGCACGGTCTCTGTACAGAGAAACACACGGCGTGGAGGGCTTGGGAGTGCTGATAACACGCTGCGTGCTTACCTTTAAGGTTTCCAGTGTGGTTTTTTGCTCTAGCAGCTGGGCCTGCCTGTCGAGTAGGCCGCGAATCTGCTTCTCCAGCACTGTGTGCAGCACTGTGTGCAGCCCGAGCGAGTCCTCATCTGCACTCAGAACAGAGGAAACAATAAACATATTGAACATAGGGTGGTAAACATGAGAGATAAACAATGCTAGCGACGGGTACTGCTAATAAAACGGAAACAAAGCTAGCCGTGGTTAATGCTAGTGAAACGTAAACAAGGCTAGCGGTGGATAATACTAGCAAACTATAAGATGGTCGCGGATGTTACGATTGTTTTATCTAAATGTAGTTTTAAGTTATATTTGTATAACGTGAGACAGATGGTTATAAAGAAGAGAAAAAGAAAAGTAATATAATAGTGTCCGCTCACGGGACGCTGCTTCCTGCTGCTGACGCTGCTTCCTGCCAATCAATGCTAATTAATTTTTAGGTGAAATCATTTAGGTGTAAACAACAGCAGTTTGGTTCCCCTCCCTTCTTCTCAAGTTTGATGCCACAGCACAATTATGGAGTCTGTATGGCCTTAGAAGCAGTTGTAGTCCAAGAAGTCTGGAATTGGAGTAGATGAGAGCTCCATCTAGAGATAAGACATCCGAAATGGATAAGGCATGTCCGGAGAGCAGAGACGATCAGGGTCTCTAGTATCTCCAAAAAAGCATGTGTGGATCGGCAGAAGGAGAGTGGGAGAGAAAAGATTATTAGGACTGGGAATTAGCATAATAGAAAGTCTAGTCAGGGTAGACTTGAGTAAACAAATATGTTTTAAGCCTAGACTTAAACACTGAGACTGTGTCTGAGACCCAACCACTAATTGGAAGACTGCTCCATAGCTGTGGAGCACAAGCTCTTCCCCCTGCTGTAGCCTTAACTATTCGCGGTAACATCAAATAACCTGCATCTTTTGATCTTTTGAGTAGGCATGGTGGATCATAGAAAATCAAAAGGTCACATAGATACTGTGGTACGAAACTGTTTAGTGCTTTATAAGTTAATAATAGTATTTCATAATTAATGCATGATTTCACAGGGAGCTAATGCAGTGTTGATAAGATTGGGGTGATGTAGTTGTATTTTCTGGTTCTAGTTAGGACTCTCGTAGCTGGATTCTGGACTAACTGGAGTGTGTTTATGTTCCTACGGGAACATCCAGACATTATGGCATTACAGTAATCTAATCTAGAGGTGACGAATGCATGAACTAATATTTCTGCATCATGTAGTGACAATATATTTCTTATCATAGAAATATTTCTAAGATGAAAGAAGGCTATCCTAGTAAAATAATCTACATCAGCATCAAATGATAGGCTGGAGTCAATAATCACTCCAATGTCTTTTACTGCTGCATATGATGAAACAGAAATTCCATCCAGAGTAACCATGTGATAAAAGTATAATACAAGTATTTCTGTCTTATCAGAATTAAGTAAAAGTAAGTTAGTTAACATCCAACGTCTATTGTCCTTTACATATTCTCCAACTTTATTAAGCTGTTGTCTGTCCTCTGGATTCACTGAAAAATACAACTGTGTATCATCAGCATAATAGTGGAAGCTAATTCTATGTTTATGAATAATTTCTAGAGGTTGCATATATTAAATTTAACACCAATGATCCTTGATAATGATCCTTGAGCCAGGACAGGACTGTTCCCTTAATGCCAACAACATTTTCTAATCTATCACAGAGAATAGTATGATCTATAGTATCAACAGCTGCACTAAGTTCGAGTAACACAAGTAGCGAGACACAACCCTGATCAGAGGCCATTAGAAGGTCATCTACTACTTTAACTAATGCTGTCTCTGTGCTATGATAAGGTCTAAATCCTGACTGATACATTTCAAGAATATTGTTCCTATGTAAGTATGGGAATAACTGCTTTGCTACAACCTTTTCTAAGATCTTAGAGATGAAGGGGATATTTGATATTGGTCTATAGCTGGACAGTTGAGAGGGGTCAATATCTGTTTTTTTTTTTTTTATTCAGGGGTTTAATAACAAGTTGATGAATTGGCTGAAGAGATTAATGAAGCTAGTTTGGTCTGTCTAAAAGGAGCAAAACACTATAAACATTGATCTGATATTGCTATATTCTCATCTGTAGTGTTAATTAGAATACTGTCTGGTTATAATGTAATAGCCTGAATTTCACATCTAATATTTTCAACCTTACCAATGATTGTTTTTATGAAATCTTCACTGCTATGTAATGATGGAGTGCTTCTTTCTGTAGTGGTTTAATTCCTAGTTACTTGAAACTGTGTTGAATAGAAATCTAGAATTGTTTTTGTTATATCCTATTAAGGTGGAGATATAGAGTTTTCTAGCATTGCTAAGATATTTTCTATAATTCAGGAGGCTCTTCGTCCAAGCTGGTGTTACGGGACGAGACTCAGGACAGTAAGTAAGCGCAGGTGGAATGTCTTTAATTACTTGTATGGTATGGCTTGAACACTCAACTATGGCATGACATGAACACTCAACTATGGCATGACATGAACACACAACTATGGCATGACATGAACTGACAACTTGCTTGGCTTGGCCTTGCTTTGCTGCAACTCTTTAGCTTTGTCTCTCTTAGTCCAGTTCCGATTCGTATGGGTAGATTCAGTTTAATTCCACCCGATGTGTGCGGCAACACGAGGAGTTTAAATAACCAGTCCATGTTCTCTTAATTACCGACAGCTGGCAACACTTGACACAGTCCTAGCGTCCATGCACATCTCAAGCTCATGCATGTGCGTGCTCTCAAGCCGCTTGTGCACATTGTTGCCACAGTGCCCTCTGCTGGCGAGATCGTGACATAACCCCCCCCTCTAAAGGCACTCCCCCCGGAGTGCCAAAAACTCACCTACAAGGATGGTCCTGGGCCCCGGTGTAATTGGTCTCTTGATGCCTCAGAAAACTGGTAAGCCTCCGCCGAGCAGCAGACAGGTGGAGCACTACCCCCAGCGGGACTGAAGCTAGGGAACTGAACCAAGACTGGAACACTGGGTGGCATCCCAAGCGGGACTGGAAGGCTGGGCAGCATCCCCAGCAGGACTGGAAGGCTAGGCGGCATCCCCAATGAGACTGGAAGGTTGGGCAGCAGCCCCAGTAGGACTGGAAGGCTGGGTGGCATCCTCTGCGAAGAAGGAAAGCCGAGCGACGTCCTCCTTGGTGCAGGTAAACAGAGCACTGTACTCTGTGGGGCAGGTGAATGGAATACTGTCCTCTGCTGAGTAGTCAAACAGAACGGCATACTGAGCAGTGCAGGAAGGCAGAGGGACATCCTCTACGGCGCTTGACAGCAGGACAGCTTTCTCGGCTGGGCAGGGAAGCAGGACAGCTTCCTCGGCTTGGCAAGGCAGATGGACAGTTTTCTTGCCTGGACAGGGCCGCGGAACAGCTTCTTCAGCAGATGAGACCTCCCCGTAGGTGTCTGGCCAGAGCTCTGGAGTCGCCATGTTAACCTCGGGCTGGAGCTCCACAGCTGAAACCTCCCTATAGGTCTCAAGCTGGAGCTCTGAGTCCTTCAAGTTGACCTCAGCCGGGATCTCCCTCCTGCAGCCCTCAGACCTGCATCTAGACGTCCTCTCCACCACGTCAACCGGAACCTGAAGCGAAGCTGCTGTTTCTATTCGGTCCAGCCAAGCATAATAGAGGTGGAATGGCCAGTCCTCCTTGTCCATTACTTCAATTCACCTCTCCAGTATATCCAGGCGGTTTGATTGCCCCAGCTGCAAGAACTCCTTCAGAAAAAGTTCTGAGAACTGGGTGATGTCATAGAGGGCACTGGACCCTGAACGGGCAAGCTGCTCTGCCAATCCCGGGCTAGGCCATAAATCCGGGATACTGGGAAGCCCAGCCACTGTTTCCTGGTAGGCTTGGGGGCCGCCAGGCTTGCAAAGTACACCTGGCTGTGGAACAGGAACAGCAGCGGTTGGGATCCCCACCCATACATTTCCAGCAGGAGTTTAGCGGCTGTCCTCTGTGGAAACTGCACGGACTTGTACTGCGGCCTGTAGTCCAAGTGCCTCCCAACCAGGTGCCCTACTGCTACTTCCCTGCTTCGGCGCGGCATCCTGTTACGGGAGACTAAGGACAGGAAGTATGCACAGGAGGAATGTCTTTAATTACTCAACTATGGCATGGCATGAACACAAAACTATGGCATGACATGAACACACAACTTGCTTGGCTTGGCTTTCTTTGCTGCAACTCTTTAGCTTCCTCTCTCTCAGTCCAGTTCCAATTTGTTTGGGAAGATTCAGTTTAATTCCGCCAAACGTGCGCAGCAGCACGAGTAGTTTAAATAGCCAGTCCCTATTTTCTTAATTACCGACATCTGACAATACTTGACACAGTCGTAGCGTCCATGCACATCTCAAGCCTGCGCGTTGTTGCCACAGTGACCTCTGCTGGCGAGATTGTGACAGCTGTTTGAAATACTACCAATTTGGTTTGACACCATGTACGTTCTAATTGTCGAGTGGTCTGTTTTAAGGTACGCATTTCATGGTTCTCTCAATGAACTGTAGCTCCCCAGTGCCGACAGCACTCATGCAGCCCCAGATCATGACACTCCAACCACCATGCTTGCACTGGGGAGATACAGTTCATTGAGGGAACCATGAATGCCAACATGTACTGTGACATAGTGAAGTAAATGTCTCTAACATCCATCAGCTCCGTGATGTCATCATGTAAGAGGAATCCAATGGCAATCTGTGAAGCTCTAGTGAGCGCCATGCCCAAGAGGATTAAGGCAGTGCTGGAAAATAAGGGTGGCCACACAAAATATTGACACTTTGGGCCTAATTTACCATTAATCTATACCATTTCGTGTTGTTATATTGATATTTGATCTATTTTATTTTTATTTTATCTTATTTCTTTTTATTTCTTTTTATGTACATGTTGCCACAGAAAAAAGGGAGTGGCTCCTAATTGCATTGTACATGTGTATAATGACAATAAAGGCATTAATTCATTCATTCATAATTTGGACATTATCACTTAGAGGTGTACTCACTTTTGTTGCTAGCAGTTTAGACATTACTGGCTGTGTGTTGAATTATTTTGAGGGGACAGCAAATTTACACTGTTATTCAAGCTGTAAACTCACTACTTTACATTGTAGCAAAGTGTCATTTCTTCAGTCTTGTCACATGAAAAGATGTAATCAAATATTAACAAAAATGTGAGGGGTGTACTCACTTTTGTGAGATACTGTACCTGAGCTCAATTTTGAGTGTCATGGCAAAGGCTGTGAATACTCATTTACATGTGCTTTTTTTTTTTTTTTTTAATAAATGTGCAAAGATTTCAAACATTGTCATTATGGGGTATTGTTTGTAGAATTTTGAGGAAAATAATTTATTTAATGTATTGGAACAAGGCTGTAACATAACAAATTGTGGAAAAAGTGAAGCGCTGTGAATACTTTCCGGATGCACTGTACATAAGAGACTGTTTAAACACTATTACTTTGCGTAGTATTGAGTTTAACTCTTCCCCAAGTGGTTGGTTGCTGATCGCCTGAACCATTGAACGTTTTGACCACGCCTCTGTCTAATGATTTGGATTTCTCAGCCTGTCACTCAAAAATAAAGTCTTTACCTGCACTGGCTTCTGCCTCAGTTAACGTTACATTACTATCCTGACAATGAATAATAAACTTCTAAAGTCTGAATAGAGCTAATAGTAATAGTAATACAGTAATTCATAATTGAATCAAAGTTGATGTTAGAAAAACTACATTTAAAGCTTTCTATGTATCCCCCTTCTCTGTCCCTCTCTCTTCCATTTCTAATGCTTTCCTTTCTCAAGTGTGCTGCTTTTACAGCTATTAGAATCTCTTTAAGCTTTTCAGTTGTTACACACTCTCTCTGGTTCTGTCAGGCCTGTCTTTAACAAAACTGATTTGTCCTAACATAACTGAGAGAAATTATTATTATTATTATCAATTTGTATAGCGCTTTTTTTACAATGGTACATTGTCTCAAAGCAGCTTTACAGAAATATCATTTTTACATTTACAAGCGACTTACTAATGAGATCACATTCACACACCAATGGGAGCAGAGCTGCCAGCTTGCCATTGGGGGCAACGTAGGGTTCAGTGTCTTGCCCAAGGACACTTC
>JAFFST010055699.1:4430-15273 GCA_022414735.1 Noturus placidus
TTCCAATGGAATCCAGGGTCATTAATCTATATGATCTTTTTATTATCTTTTATTATCCTTACCCTTACATCTGACAATCATTATATACTACCCATCATAAAACCTGTCACCGGTCATTATTCCTTATCCTATACCCATCATAAAACCTGTCACTGGTCATTAATTGTTATCCTGTTCCCATCATAAAACTGTCACCGGTCATTAATCGTTATCCTATACCCATCATAAAACCTGTCACCGGTCATTAATTGTTATCCTGTCCCCTTCATAACCTCTCATAAAACTGTCACCGGTCATTAATTTTATTATCCTGTCCTCATCATAACCCTCATAAAACTGTCACCTGTCATTAATTTGTTATACTAACCCATCATAAACCTGTCAATGATTTATGACTTTACCCCTCCTAACCCATCATAAACCTGTCAAATGACCATGATTTATGACTGACCTTTGACCCTGACCTGTCAAAATCCAAGTTACAAAAGTGGCAGGGTATATTATATATATAGTGAATTGTGTATGAGTGAAAGTGTACTTTGACATGTATTTAAACAAAAAACGCATTAAAACAATGTATTTGATGTTTTACCTAATCAACTGCTTAGCTTTTAGAAGATAAATGTTTATTTTGAAATTGATGCATGCAACACATGCCAGTAAAGTTGGGACAGGGGCAATTTAGGACTAATAGTGATGTAACAAGTTTCAATAAGAAAGTGATGTGATAGAGGTGAGGCAATCATCTAATCATGGTATATAAAGAACCTCTAAAAAAGACCTAGTCCTTCAAGACCAAGGATGGGTCGAGACTCACCAATCTGCCAACATATGCATCAGCGAATAATCCAACACTTTGAGAACAACATTCCCCAAAGACAAATTGGTAGGACTTTGGGCATTTCACCTTCTACAATGCACAATATAATTAAAAGATTCAAGGAATCTGGTCAAATCTCGCTGTGTAAAGGGCAAGGCCAAAAACCACTTCTGAATGCGAGCGATCTTTGATCCCTCAAACGTCACTATCTTAAAAACCGTCATGAATCTGTAATGGATTTCCTGACATGGGCTCGGAAATATTTTGGTAAACCTTTTTCAGTCAACATCATACGCCGCTGCATCCACAGATGCAAGTTAAGGCTTTGCATACAAAGCAGAAGCCATAAATCAACACTGTCCAGAAGTGCCGCCAACTTTTCTGGACCCAGTCTCATCTGAGATGGACAGTAGTGCAGTGGAATCATGTTTTGTGGTCCGATGAGACATTTCAAATAGTTTTTGGACAAAACAGCCAAAGAGACCAAAGAGGAAAAGGACCATCCAAGCTGCTATCAGCGTCAGGTCCAAAAGCCAGCATCTGTCATGGTATGGGCATGTGTCAGTGCCCATGGCATGAGTTACTTGCACATCTGTGAGGGCACATTTGTACAGATATGTACACATTTTGGAGCACCATGTGCTTCATCCAGAGCAGGACACCAAAAAACATTCTGCACGGATTACAAGCGCATGGTTGTATAAGCAGAAATCGGGTGCTAGCATGGCCTGCCTGAAGTCCTGACCTGTCTCCGATTGAGAATGTGTGGCGCATTATGAAATGCAAAATAAGGCAGCAACGGCCCCGTACAGTTGCACAGCTGAAGAAATGCATAATGGATGAATGGGGGAAAATGCTGCTTGTTAAACTTAACCAACTGGTGGCTTCAATGCCCAGTTGACTGTCCCAACTTTTTTTGGAGTGTGTTGCAGTCATCAGATTTGAAATGAGGATATATTTTAAAAAACAAATACAATTTACAAAGTAAATAAAATAAAATAGATGGATGGATGGATGGAATGTGTTACTAATGTGTTTTCAATATAGTACAGGGTGAACTGAATTTTCAAATGACTCTTTTGACTTTTTGTTTGTTTTCCATATTGTCCCAACTTTTGCAGAATTGGGGTTGTGCATACATTCAAACAACCATACAAACATTCAGACACAGGAGTAATGCACAGTAAATATCCACATAAACACCAAAACAAGCAAACATACATACATACACTGTACATACATGCAGGGGTAAAGTATGCCCATGCCCAGAATGCCAGAATGCCAGGTCCAGAATTTTGACTCTGTATATACACAGTCGATGTGGTTAAAAGGCCCCATGTTGTGTACCCAAGATATGCTTGTATTCCTTCCTCCCAGCAATTAAATTCCTCAGCAGGGTGTAGTAGCTCAAAATCAGTAAAGAGAAGATGGCCAGCAGACATGTAGATATTTCGTTACATGTGTTAAATTAATATTACTGTGGGGTTGTTTTTAAGAAAACAGTTCCAAAAGGGATATTTTGACTTGCTTCTGTAGCTGCATCTGACTAGTTGAGAGCATATTATTGTTAGTATTAGTCTAAACAAGAGTTCCATTGATCTGTACCAATGTCATTCATTTTGAAGTAATGCATTTTCACCCTAGAGCTCATCTAATTCAGTAATGCATATGTAATAGTAAGCATATTTTGATTGTCATAATATGTACACACCAGAAAAAAATTAAAAAATTCAGAGAATGAGTGTTTATTACTGAACCTCATACAACTAAATATACACTACACTAAACATGCACTGCAAACAAACAAAGCTTTTATCACTATGTATGACTTTTAAGGTGGAAGTAGGCATAATTAGAGTTTTATAAACATCGTTCCAAGTCTGTTACTTTGTGTCTAAAATATATGCTTACATTTTTAATATATGGAGTACTATAAAAGTGATTCAGGCCATATTGTCTCATAACACCACAGTGCCCTGTGAATTAGCTATAAGAAGGGCTGGAACAGTGAGCAATGATGTGTAGCTACCTCGTTACTCATTGTCTGCACTCATACATAGTCACATGCTCCCGGAGAGGCTGCTGACCAATCACCATGAGCCTCTCTGCTTTCCAGGCTAAAGCAGGGGGCACCAGTCAAAATCTCTGAGTCAGCCATATCAGAGCCAGCCACTTCCGCTTGTCCCAGCAGGTGCAGAAAAATGCCCTTTAGTGTTCCTACAATACTAAACTTGAAAGCACTAACAGCAAACTTTTTTTTTGGAAATTACAATTAGGGCTAGGAGATATGATGATGTAATATTGATAACGTTATAAATTATGCCACAATACAATTTTCTGAGATATTGTGGGTGTCGGAATATATTTTTATTGATATAAATGTTTTATGAGGGGCGCACGGTTGCTTAGTGGTTAGCACGTTTGCAAAGTTTGCATGTTCTCCCTGCGGGTACTCCTGTTTCCTCCGGTTTCCTCCCACAGTCCAAAGACATGCATGGTATGCTGATTGGCATGCCCAAATTGTCCGTGGTGTGTATATGTGTATGTGATTGTGCCCTGCAATGGATTGGCACAGGGTGTAACCCTTATGCCCGATGCTCCCTGGGATGGGCTCCAGGTTCCCCACAACCCTGAAGGATAAGCAGTATAGAAAATGGATGGATGGATGGAAAAACTGATGAACAAATCAGTAATATTCTACACAATATTCTCAGGGGGTTTTCCCCCACAAATAAAGCCCGATAACAGCTGTATGGAAATAAATATAAACAAAATCTAGAACAAAACGCTATTGACAGATGAGATTAAGATGTAACAGGGTAACAGGGTAACAGCAAGACCCCTATGTCCCTACTAATCGGTAATCCAAAGTAATACGTCACATCTGTGAAACACTATCAGATAAAGTGGGGTCAAAAGGTCTGAGAGCTCTTGTAAAAATGCTTCTGTTTGGCATTCGTTTTCAATTTAACACAAAGGTTTTCATTACAAATGAGACTATCAGCATTAACTTGAGTGAAAAGTAGAATCTTAGAAACATTTTCAGAGTTTCTTTGTCCCCTTTTAGATTTAATGCACTCAAGCTGATTGGACTCCACAAGTTTGTTTAAAATCTGATGACCCATATTAGAAAATCCATCACAGTTTCATCTGAACACATGTTTCAATGGAAGGGATAAGAAAAATTGAAAATCTGACCTTTTATACAAAGGAGATAACATAGTCAATATGACAATTTGCTTAAATTTAAATGGTCACCTAGAAAGTGTGCTACATCTTGAATGTTTAATTGTCATGATTATAAACCTGTAATACAGAGTTGAGATGGATGCAATTGCGTAATTTTAAAGATTTAATAAATTAACTAACAAAATACAACGACACCAACTCTAAGGCAAAACAATGTGGCAAGAACTAATCACAAAACAAAGACAAAAACATGGCAGCAAAGACAAAGGTAAGTAAGACAAACGTGAGACAAAGAAAGCAGTGAAAACTGTGGCTATATACAGAAGTACTCGGTAACCAGAAAGTGATTCAGGTGCAGGTGGTCATGTGACTGATGAGTACGGTGCAGTGGCTGTTGGGAACTGAAGTCCTTCTCTGATACATGACCTGCTGTCTGAGCTGCTGTTATAGATAATGTTCTCTTTCAACCAATTGCCAAAATATGGAATTTCCGCCTGTTTAGGTGGTGCCCATGAATTTATTTGTTAAATGGTAAATGGCTCACTTATATAACGCTTTTATCCAAAGCACTTTACACTGTGTCTCATTCACCCATTCACACACGCACTCACACACCAATGGTAGCAGAGCTGCCATGCAAGGTGCTAGTTTGTCATCGGGGGCAACTTAGGGTTCAGTGTCTTGCCCAGGGACACTTCAGCATGTGGCGCGATCCGGGCAGGGAATCGAACCGAAAACCCTACGATTAGTAGACAACCCGCTCTATCCAAATGAGCCACAGCCACCATTTGTGATGTCAAACTCCAAAGCAGTGGTTAATGGCTCATATGAAAGTAGACACCCTGAGCTTTATGAATTTGCTGTTCTTCACAAGTATTTCAGTTTGTATCTAGTTTACTAGGTTTAAATGTTATCATTTTATTGTGGCAGTTGTATATGGTGTATTACACTCAAAAAAGCTTTAGTTGTGCTGTCCGTTTTATCTGTCCGCAGGGGTCTCACACTCCTCCCTTTCTCCATCGCCCTGCTCACCAGCAGCTAAACACAGAGTCACAATACTCTACACAGAAACCCACCCGTGTCCTGACTAATCTTACAACAGACCCGATTCATTTGTTTATACTGATTGAAAATGGCAGCTAAGATTCTGCTGGCAGAGAGGAATGCCAGTGTACTGTGACAAAGGGTTCATCAACACCACCTGTCAAGAACTGAAAATTCAGTAGTGCTGTGAAAGGATTGTCTTCATCAATAAATTTTGTTTTAAATTCAATGAGAAAGAATTATTTAATACATATTCTTTCTTGCTGATGACAAGACTAAAGACAAAAAGTCCCCATAGAAAAAAAAAACAGAAATTGCAAATCTCTCCATTATAGGCACGGCATACTGGGAAAGACACTCAACATTGGGTAAACATCAGATTTACAAATAAGTCAAACATAATTGTAATAAAGATTACGTTAAAATAAATGTGTTTTCTTGGGCAGCACGGTGATGATGTGGTTAGTGTCGCCTCCTCACAGCTACATAATAAATTATCACTAATAAGTTATGTTAGAGTACAAGGCAAAAAAAAAAACAGCATGTGCCAAGGTCCAGTAATATTTGGACTGCACTGGTCATTTAATATGTAATTCCAAAAGACTAAATTACAGACAAACACAAGATCAACCAAGTGACAACAAAAGCCCACTGGACCTATAAAACTCAAGTGAGCACAGTAAACTAAAGCTAAAGTGACCTATGTGACCTATATTTTCATGCTATTTTAATTAAAAAAAACTCTGTCTACAATTTGACATGAAAATTCATGCAATACTATGTATGCAATACTATCTGTCTTGCTGTGATATTTCAGGCTGTAACTCGCGTGCAACATTCCATGTCCCTTGAGAACAGTGGGACAGCACAAACACTCTACATTGTTTTCATGAACAGTGCACAATTGTCAAGGACTGAGGAACAACCTCATGCTGCTCTTTTTGGTGCCTATGTCCGTGTACAATAAGAAAAACACACCCTTCTGGTGGGTTGGGAGTGAGTAAGTAAATAAGTAAGTAAATTTTATTTATATAGCACATTTAAACACAGCAAATTGACCAAAGTCCTGCACACAGTAAGTAAAAAGTAAAATATAAAACAGAATAAAACCAAATAGAGACAAAAAATAGATAAAAGTAAAAATTTGATTAAAACACCTGGGAGACGAGATATGCTTTTTAGCCTCTACAGTGGGGGGAAAAAGTATTTGATCCCCTGCTGATTCTGTACGTTTGCTCACTAACAAAGAAATGATTAGTCAATAATTTTAATGGTAGGTTTATTAGAACAGTGAGAGACAGCATTCTCTTTAGTGTATATCCCTAGCTCTTTTGCCTTGCAGTGCCCTTGGAGTGGCAGGTTGGAGATGTCTGAGATGCAAATTTGTGCCTGAGATGCAAAAATCTTAAGTAGAGAGAATGGCATGAGGAATGGCCTACAATCCCTGTTTGGCTAGCAAATAGTTGACACAGAAGCAGGAAATGAGCACATTAAATGGTTAATATTATCAGATTGCAATTAAATCACCATCTTGGATGTACAGTGGGGGAAAAAAGTATTTGATCCCCTGCTGATTTTGTACGTTGGCCCACTGACAAAGAAATGATCAGTCTATAATTTTAATGGTAGGTTTACTTGAACAGTGAGAGGCAGAATAACAACAAAAAAATCCAGAAAAACGCATGTCAAAAATGTTATAAATTGATTTGCATTTTAATGAGGGAAATAAGTATTTGACCCCTCTGCAAAACATGACTTAGTACTTGGTAATGACTTAGTAATTACTTTTCATTTTCAATTCCCTGGCTGAGGGAAGGAGGTTCTCACCCAAGATTTGACAATACATGGCCCCGTCCATCATCCCTTTGATGCGGGGAAGTTGTCCTGTCCCCT
This sequence comes from Noturus placidus, assembly GCA_022414735.1. Lineage (NCBI taxonomy): Eukaryota > Metazoa > Chordata > Actinopteri > Siluriformes > Ictaluridae > Noturus > Noturus placidus. Next base: position 11,377 of record JAFFST010055699.1, read on the forward strand.
TAGCAGAAAAACACCCCCAAAGCATAATGTTTCCACATCCATGTTTGACGGTGGGGATGGTGTTCTCGGGGTCATAGGCAGCATTCCTCCTCCTCCAAACACGGCGAGTTGAGTTGATGCCAAAGAGCTCCATTTTGGTCTCATCTGACTACAACACTGTCACCCAGTTGTCCTCTGAAACATTCAGATGTTCATTGGAAATCTTCAGACAGACATGTATATGTGCTTTCTTGAGCAGGGGCGCTGCAGGATTTCAGTCCTTCACGGCGTAGTGTGTTACCAGTTGTTTTCTTGGTGACTATGGTCCCAGCTGCCTTGAGATCATTGGCAAGATCCCCCCGTGTAGTTCTGGGCTGATTCCTCACTGTTCTCATGATCATTGCAACTCCACGAGGTAAGGTCTTGCATGGAGCCCCAGGCCGAGGGAGATTGACAGTTCTTTTGTGTTTCTTCCATTTGCTAATAATCGCACCAACTGTTGTCACCTTCTCACCAAGCTGCTAGGCAATGGTCTTGTAGCTAATTCCAGACTTGTTTTAGATCTACAATCTTGTCCCTGACGTCCTTGGAGAGCTCTTTGGTCTTGGCCATGGTGGAGAGTTTGGAATCTGATTGATTGATTGCTTCTGTGGACAGGTGTCTTTTGTACAGGTAACAAAATGAGATTAGGAGCACTCCCTTTAAGAGTGTGCTCCTAATCTCAGCTTGTTACCTGTATAAAAGACACCTGGGAGTCAGAAATCTTTCTTATTGAGAGGGGTCAAATACTTATTTCCCTCATTAAAATGCAAATCAATTTACAACATTTTTGACATGCGTTTTTCTAGATTTTTTTGTTGTTATTCTGTCTCTCACTGTTCAAATAAATCTACATTCAAATTATAGACTGATCATTTCTTTGTCAGTGGGTAAACGTACAAAATCAGCAGGGGATCAAATACTTTTTCCCCCCACTGTATTTACAAATGATAATAGAAGATGCAAGTTTGGATGTCCAGTGACAACTGATACCATAAACAGGGGGCGGCAAATGAAAAAGCTCTATCTCCCTTAGTTTTTAAAAGGGACTGAGGGACACAAAATAGTACTCTGTATCTAGCCTGTACTTGAGCATCTCTTGAACCCCTTTCCACTCTGCTTGCTATTAACTGATCATATTTGTTAACAGCCTGCTCCCACTGGCAGCTTCGCTAACCTGTACATCGTCCATTACTCATACTCCAGCTCAAGTGGTTTCTCCCTGGTAAGTCTCTCACTCTGTCTTCCACCAGTAGAGAATCTCACACACCCCAAGGTGTAGGGCAAAATGCCAAGGCTTGTCTCAGAGCCCATTGATCTAAAGGAAACTAGGGGCACCAGGGCATCCAAAAGCGGTCTCTTTTATACTCACATGCTGACATATTCCACACCCAACTAACCTCCAGACACACTCATCTTAAAACAGATTATCCTCTACAGCATACACGCTGGAACAGACAAACGTGATAACAAATCATGCTCTTAACTTGAGCTTTTCTAGTTACTGCACAGATTCTCAGAAAGTAAATAATATAATGATTTACAGTAAATTACCGACAATTAACAAATGAGGGGAAATAGCTATACTGTTCCGGCATCCTATCCTATGTTCATAATCACCCAATGATAGCGAGAGGTTTCAACTCCTGTGTAGGTAAAACGCTCAGCAGACTTTCTTGATCATCATCATCATATTTTTTTCTGACTTAAGCATCTTTGCCAGAAGACAGTATGCCATCTGTTTAGGGTTTCATATGCCAATTCAGGTGGATATTAGGCTACAGAAAGTACCTTACACACATATGCACACATGCTTAAATATATTTAGCCAAAGCATGAGGCTCTGTGCATGACATTCCTCCAAGATGCAGGACAAACTGAAAACATTCCTGTTGAAAATACATGTATAGGTAATGCACTGTTTTTTGCCAGAGCTTCTTAACCTGACAGGACATAACAGATACAATACTGATAGAGTTGGACTACAATGTGAACGAGTCTATTTGAATCTATTGTATGAGAGCTCCAGAGTAACCTATTTATAATCTCTTGAATAGAGCTGGCTTCTAGACAGCAGCCTGCATTTATGAGGAAAGTTAACCTAGTTACATTTGCAGGACTTCTGTTTGCCACATTCTGCTCCCTAGGTTCTGTGTTAGCCTAGTTACAACAAGAGTTGATGAACCGCCATCAAATAAAGCTGGCAGCTTATCACTTTAAATCACATTTTCTATTTTCTCCTTCTGGTAGCACTTTTATTATTAAATGTAACTCTGGATACATACTCCGGAATTTTCTATTCATTGTACCGATTTATTCATAACAAGGTTTCAGCACAGTGCCAAACTACATGCGCTGTGCATCATTTCCCAGCATTATGGAAGGAAATAGATGGTCCTCTATTACGCCATGCCTTTATGGGTCAGTGGAAGCATAGAGCTGCAAAACAAAATAAGTTTGACTACATGTGCCCACAATGCATCCCATTTATCATATAAAATGGTGGCCATGTCTCAAATAATGCAATTAATCCCAAAAGCGATTTCCCATTTCACTTTACATCATCGTGAGTGGGTGTTATCTAATTAGCTAAAGACAAATATGTGTCAAGTTAAATCAATGGTAATTCATCTCCAGGATACAGGCATGCTGTGTCTGCACTGTGAGTTGGTTGGGGTGCACTTTAAGTTTCAAATGAGGCACATCTCCATGCCATCATTTTCTCTCTGCAGGGATTATATATTTTAAAAAAACAGGTTCTTTTTAATCACACACACACTCAGACTTGGGACTGGCATAGCGCAGTTTAAATTATCTAAAGCAGATAGAAGGCACTGTTTTGTGGCCATCCAGTTGTGCCATTGATTTAAGGATCAAATGATGACTGAATACAAACCATTAAAGTGTTTCATTGGAAATAGGAATGGATCACTATAATTTTAATATTTCAGTATGGCAGATATTAGAGTATATGTCTGAGCCCTATAAAGACTACTATAATTCTTGTCACACCATTAATACTACTTTCAACATACTGGCCAAAAATATTGCACATACGTTTATAATAAACCATTTGTATATACACAGTATTGTGTGTATATGTCTATATTGTCAACATTATTGGGAACCTCTTAATTCCTGGAGCCTGTTTATTTATCATCATTAAAGCTAAACTAGGGAAAATTATCCACTTAAAAAAGGAGACACAATTTATTTCTTAATAATGGTGGCTACAGAATGTTACATAAAAACTTGTGTGTGTGGGGGAGGGGGGGTTAGAACATATACAGTTGCAATTGGAGTATATACATGTGAAGGTGAGGCACACATGTGGACATGTGGAGGAGGTTCTGAGTGCACGAGGCAGGGATCATTATTAATAATATCAACATTAACATTATACATTATTGTGACCTGAAATAGCATAACAAATGTGTTTGTAAAAAAGATGTTATGCAGCCACGGCCGCAAAAAACACCTGATTTAAGCAGGTTAGTAGCTGGTGTACTGTACACATGGGCGTAACCATGTATTCTTTGGTGGGATCGTGTTCCCCCCAATGTTGTGGAAATACCAATCTGCCCCCCCCCAATATACAGTACAAAATATTGTCTATATGTCCCCCTTTAATGAACCCTGCCAACGGATCTATCTTTTCTTCATCTATTCTATTTATTTATGTCTATTCCTTTTTAATATATTTCCGTTTGTTAAGGAAAATACAGTGCCTTGCGAAAGTATTCGGCCCCCTTGAACTGTTCGACCTTTTGCCACGTTTCAGGCCTCAAACATAAAGATATAAAACTGTAATTTTTTTGTGAAGAATCAACAACAGGTGGGACACAATCATGAAGTGGAACGAAATTTATTGGATATTTC
>JAFFST010055699.1:21096-66803 GCA_022414735.1 Noturus placidus
CATGCAAAGGAACAGGAAATGAGGAAGGGGGCAAACACTTTTTCACACCACTGTATATATATATCTCAAGGAAGAAAACGGGCAGGTGCTCAAGCCACCCTTGATGTATGTGTGCATGTGTTTTGTGATTGTGCCCTGTGTCTGCTGATTGGGCCCCCTGTCCAGTGTGTCCTGGCCCCCTGTCCCCTAAGCCCCAAGTTTGCTGGGATAGGCTCCCTGTGACCTTGTGTAGATTAAGCAGTACTGATTCTGTGCATTTTCATTTTCTGTGCATTTTCTCTATGCATCTGCATGTATTTCATCTGGGTTCTGGGTTCTGGGTGTGTCCTGTTAGTCTGATTATTTAAATAATTAATAGTGCTGAATGTCGAATGTTGGTTTGAGACCTGGGTTTTGCATGTGCAGAATGCATTTGTTGTTAAAAAATGATAACCCAATATGAAGATTAGAGAGCTGTCTATGTTAGAAAAGCAAGCCATTTTGAAGCTGAGAAAAGAGGAAAATCAATCAGAGCATTGGGCGTAGCCAATACAGCAATTTGGAATGTCCTGAAAAAGGAAGAAACCACAGGTGTACTAACAACCAGACATGGAACCGGTTGGCCAAGGAAAACAACAGCGGTTGATGACTGAAACATTTTAAAAGAGCTGCGAATAAAAACCCAAAGAACAACAGTCAGTGAACATCACCAAGAAATTGACTTCAATACTTCAAGGGTAGAAGTATACCACAAGAAGGCCATACCAGAAGATGCAAACCATTTATTAGCAAGAAATGGAAAATCATATTGGAATTCACAAAGAAATACAGAGATGAGCCACAAGTTCTGGAACCAAGATTAACCTCTACCAAAGTGATGGAAAGGCCAAAGTGTGGAGAAAGAATGGGTCTGCTCATGATGGCTGCTTCTGGAATGGGCTCAAAAATCTTTACTGATGATGTAACTCATGATAGTAGCGGCAGAATGAATTCAGAAACATACTGTCTTCAAATTACAGAGAAATGCGTCCAATCTAATTGTGAGGAATTTCAGCATGCAGCAATAAAATGACCCAAAACACACTTCCAACTCAACAAAGGACTTTATCAGGGGGAAAAGTGGAAGGTTTTAGACTGGCCAAATCAATCACCAGACCTTAACTGAGCATGAAGTAGGTGTCCAGTTTGAAGCAGTTATTGCGAGCAAGGGATAGGCAACCAAATATTAAGTGCAATTTATCTGTTCGTGTACTTTTGCTCACATAAAAATTGGGCTGTCTGCCACCAAAGGTGCCATGTTCTAACTTGTTTAACACATTTAGATGTAAATATCAGGAAATGAAAGCTGAAATTCTGATCCATTGTCTCATATTCATCTTTTCATCCCAAACATCTTCAGTGTATAGCAAAAACAATCGAATTGGTCTTGCTGTTCCAATACTTTTAGAGGAGATTGTATGTATTGAAGGACAGTAATATCAGAAAGCATGGGCGTAACCACGCACTCTTTGGGGGGTTCGTGACCCCCCCAATGTTGAGGAAATACCAATCTGTCCCCCCCAATATACTGGAGAAAATATTTTCTATATGTTCCGCATTAAATTTCCCTGCAAACGGATCTGTCTTTTCTTCATCCATTCTATTTATTTTATTTATCTATTTATTTATTTATATTCTTTTTTAATATATTCACGTTTGTTACGGAAAATTTTAGCGCTTGGACCCCCCCAATGTCCATAACATGGTTACGCCCTTGTTAGAAAGTATACAAACAAAAGATCTAGTGCAATATTCTAGGCTATCCATATGTGTAAACATACAAAGGTAAAGTAGTGCTTGAATCTATGGTGCAATATAACAGTGACAGTACTGTACTAATATTGAATGAATGCAGATACAGTAGATGGATGGATTTATCAAAGTCAAAAGTCCTTACAGCCGCACATAAGATGGACCTGTGGGTTCACTCTTTTCCACAATATGAGTTGAGCAGGTGATTGGGAAAAAAGCTTGTGGGTGGTAGTATGTCATGGTGGAGTTCCAGTGTGGTCAGTACTCTGACTATGTCTCTGGCAAGACACAAGCTATATATACTTGTTTTACAGCAGTGGTGAAATACATAAGGCTAAGTGTATTTCTCAGTTTCATTTTAAGGAAACAAGCAGGTTTGTAATAGAGGAATAAAATGTGAGCAGTATACTAGAAATACATATTTTCATATAATTAATACACAACGATGTGCATTTTTTTTTAAATATCACGTGTTTTACATACCCATGAACATCAAATATACCTCTGCTGTGAGTGAAAATTAGGTAGCTTTGTTTTAAAAAATATTTTTAATTGGGAAATAGAATAGTTAGTTCAAATATGAAAAAAGATTCATGTTCAGTCACTTCTTTATCCTGATCAGAGTCACTGTGGGTCTGATACCAATCCTGGTAACCAGCATTTTTTTTGGACAATGGGAGGAAACCGGAAAACCCAGAGTAAACCCAAACAAACACAGGGAGTAGAGGGAAAACTCCACGCAGTAAATAACTAGAGCTCAGGATTGAAACATGCAGTTGAGAGATGTCAGTATTATCCACTGCACCACTGCGCAACACCCCAAAAGAGAAACCTTGCTTTGTATTTGAATCCCATCCCCCATGTATTGTGTTCTAGTGATTTTACTGCAATTTGCTCCAGGGTCACCCCTTTAATGCTAAGCTTAGGTCTGCATGCATCCACATGTGTTTCTTCAGAGTTCCTCCCACCTCACAAATATATTCTGGGAGGTGAAATATATTCTGGGAGGTGCAACACTAAATTGTCCCTAGGTGTGAATCATCACAGTGCCCTGTAATGGACATATTCCAGCCCTGTAATGGACATATTCCAGCCTCATGCCCAGTGTTTCCAGGATAAGCCCCAGATCCACTGATCCACAAGGACAAAGTGGTTACTGAAGATGAATGAATGAATTTGATCTTTTATTCTGCCAGGGTGTCAGGGAGGGGTCTGCGTCTAGGTTAAGCAAATTCTAGGTAGCAAAGTCATGTTAAAATAATGCATGCAGATATAATGTGAAAGATTTTGACTAATTGCTATGCATATTCTTGTCTTCTTTTGTCGAGGATAAAATCAACCTTTTTAGCCTAAGTCAAAAACTGTAGAGACAGGGAGTTTAGTAGATGTCAAAAAGTAAATAACTTTATTGAAAACCAATAAAGTCTGACCGTCTGCAGAGGGCCCAACTTGTACATACACAAACATGTCTTTATATACCTCCCTAAAGCAGTAAAATTATCCCTAGGTGTGGCATTCAACTTTTACTTTTTAGAACACACCAATCTCCTACTGCCTTAGCTAATTATTCATATCCATATGATACCCCACATTTGTGGCACATGCGCAGCCAGTATGTTCTTCAAAGGTTTTACCAGCCTGGATTCTCCACCATGGCACAAAATTCATCCCATAGCCTCATTTTGGTACCCTTTCCTTGAACTCTTATCTCTTCTTGTGTTACTAATTTGAAAGCCCAAGAGATTTCAGACACCCAGTTCTGGAATGTGTCTAATTTACTGCCACAAAGTAAAGCTGTGTTTAAACAAACACAAGTTCTTAATTTACTATCATAGAGTGAATTTGCTTTAGACAACCCTAAAGCATCTAATTTACACACTTAGAAGTGAAACCGAGTTTAGACAAACACAGGTTCTTACTTTTCACACTTAAAAGACCGCCAGTTGGAAGTGGTTTATAGTTTTAGATTTGCCACAGAAAGCAATAAGGTCTACTGTTTATTAAGACACAGAATTCTTCTAACTCAATCCACACTCAGAATATACCTCGATCAAACATTGTTCTATGGATTTAAATTATGCTTTTAACTATTGATTATACGTATAGATTATGCCTTTATATCAATATTGATCATTTGATAATGCTTAAGTAAAAATTTCTAAATGTTGGTTACGTATTCAGTACACTTCATTAACATATCCAAAGGTTAGTTAGACATATTGATTACATCTCATAGATATTTTCTGTATATTTTCTACACTATTTACCAACCTAACAATTGTTGGTTACCAAAAAGTTCTGGGGAATATTTCTTCTTAGTTACTGAAACATTCTGAGAACACATGGTTTTTGTTGTTTTTAAAGTACCTTGAGTTTTTTGGGTTTTTTTTCAGTTCTTTATAAGGGTTGCCTTTGGTTATGCTTTGGAGAACATGCCCATAATGTTTTGGTAACCTTTAAATTATTATTATTGAACCTCTCCGGAACGTTTCACTAATCTGGGATGGTTCCTCTAACGTTAGGGAAACATTATCTGAATCATCCTTAAACAGACCTTACTATACTGATACAAATTGCGTTTATAATATTTAAGTTCCTCCATTACTCATATTTCATATTACATAATGTTCATAGTGCTATGATGGGGGGGGGCAGCTTTAATACAATGTTCAATACAATAAAACTAAATAAAATAGATAGTTTTAAGCAAACAGTGTAGCTTCAGTGAGCTAATTTCCAACAGGCATCCCGCAGAACATCTTACACGCGCGCCTAGAGAACCGCAAGGACCCTAAGCGTTAGAGTCGCGTTCGCAAAATAGAAAGCGGACGAGTGAATTTTGTGAATGAATTCTTCATCTGTCGATATCTGCAACATCCTGATAGTGAAATCGGTAAACTGTCTCGATACGCTACAAATAGACATCAAATAATGATATTATTAATGAATGTGTCTGATTGAAAGACAAAAGAACAAAGTAGAGTTAGACTGCGACGTTAGCAACACAGGCTAGTTATGAATGAACATGCTAACCAAGCGGCTAGCAGGTCACTGAATGTGTTATGGTGTTTAATAGTTTTTAACTTTAAAGTCCAAACTTGTGTTTAATTAAGGATGAAGTTTCCCCAATGAAGGGAAGTTGCTAGACGCTAACTCAGAGCCGCTTTATAAGGTACTCAAACATGGCAGGAGTTCCTTAGCTAAGGTGCTAGCTAGTGTGGTGTGAAAGCGCCATACTGGGACATATAACCGTTACGTTACTGATTAAAAGAGACGTAGTTCTTCGCCATATTCAAGGGAACAATAGAAAACCAGAACTAGCAGTGTTGTTAGACGAGAGTTAAACACTGTTTTAGCAGCTAAGCCAGCAGTATGTGTAGCTTAGCATGAAACAGCCATGTAAAAGACTAGTATTCAGTTAATAGAGGGTTATGTGAGGTTACATTGTTCACTCTGTTTTGATCTCGCCGACTTATTTTTGGTGGTTCCAGGTGCAGAGATAAATTTCTCTATCCAGAGCTGAAGGTCCAGAGACATTAATCATGTTTCTGTACAACCTGACCTTGCAGCGTGCTACTGGCATCACTCATGCCATCCATGGCAACTTCTCAGGTATGGTTTCAACTACTAATAACAGCATTTTAAATAGTAAGATTAGTAAGATTTATTTATAAAGCACATTTCATACAGCAAAGCTGACCAAAGTGCTGAACAGAATAAAAGAATAAAATAAACAGACTAAAAAGAAAATGGATAAGAATAAATAAAAACAGACAGCATACAACATTGACTTTCAAAATCTGATCCAAATGCCTGACAAAACAGATCTGTTTTAAGTCTCTTTTTAAAAACGCTAATGGATGGTGCAAGGCGGATGTCCAGCGGCAATTGATTCCAAAGGCTGGGTGCTGCAACAGAAAATGCTCTATCCCCGTTAGTTTTTAACCACGAACGAGGGACATGTAAAAGAAACCTGTTATATATCTGTACGTAAATGCAACCGTATGACATTGCGGTGTTATTTCATTCAGCAAAGGATTTGTGCTCTCATGTAGAGCTGCAACAACTAATCGATTATGAAAATCGTCAACTAATGTAACACTAGCAGTTTTTTTTTTTAACTAACCGGAAGTATAAGCAGCTTCCTAGGGACTGCGCGTGATGTCATATGCACGCTAGAATTAGCAGATACCCAGAGTCACCGACAACGATTCTTCAGTTTACTTTCCATCAGCGTTACCGTTTATTCCCAAAACGGAATTAGTCACCAACAGATGAGGTGAAATCATCACGTCACTGAGGAAGGAGGTGTGTAACCTCCAAGTCCTCTAAGGCAGGGTAGCATTTTAAACACCATGGAAATGTCCACAATGCTCCACTGTGGATGGGGAATCTGGTAAAAGCTGCTTAAAAGGTTTAGTTTAATTAAAGTTTGTCATCATATGCTGTATTTGTGCACTTGCAGTGTAAATTCTGTTGTTTATTATAACTAAGTGATCTGTTAGTAACGAGGACGCGTTGCTGATCACGCGCAACGTAGACGTGCTGATCGAGTGGGAGCTGTGTAAGCTCTGTCTACTTAAAACATTGATCACAAGTAAAATAATATTCCTAAAGGCAGGACTGTAGTTTAATTCTGTGCCTTTTGTGCATCAACAAAAATATTGCATAAATACTAATGCAAAAAATACCATAATTTTATAATATTTATGCATTATTTTTATGGATTCACAAAAAGCACAGAATTAAATTACAGTCCTACATTAATAATACATATTCTGGTGTGTGTGTTGGGTTCTTTTCAGTTTTGGACAAATAGTTGTGTAAAGTTTTAGTCTGAAGTTTATTTGTAATACTCAGTTTGTGGATTTTATTTTAAATAAACACAAAAAAAAAGTTACTGAAAGCTTGCTCTGCCCCATCCGATTAATCGATTAAGTGGAAAAATAATCGGCCAATTAATCGATTATGAAAATAAGTTAGTTGCAGCTCAACTCTTGTTTCTTTTTCACTAACGGCCGTAGCCCAAACATTTTGAGTGAGGTTAATATCTATATATCATATTCTTTTACTTCAGGTACCAAGCAGCAGGAGATTGTTGTTTCTCGAGGAAAGATTCTGGAGCTGCTTCGTCCTGATGCAAACACGGGAAAAGTTCACACACTGCTCACCATGGAGGTGTTCGGCATCGTCCGCTCTCTCATGGCCTTCAGGCTGACTGGTGGCACAAAAGGTGAGTTTTGTTTTCTCCACATGTTGTGTATTAGAGGTGTGTGCAGGACTGATTTTAATCCTGTTCACACTGACTTCTAAAGGAATTCTGAACGATCCTGCTGTTTGAGCAATCCCGCCCACTCCAGCAGCTAAGGGTAGTCACACTAGACTTTCAGCACATGAAATCTCTTTAGAGAATGCTACAAATATGGGCAGCAAAAGGATATGACATCACATGCCAAGGCATTGTTTTTTAATCCGTACATCATGGATTTCGACTTGCTTGCACTGTTATTGTTGCGATGGTGACAAATTTTTGCAGAGGAGAAGGATGTGGCTTCACTTTATCTTTTTTGATGTTGATTTTATTCTTTTGTGAACATAATTAATGCAAGTCAGAGTAGGTAATACCCTATCTGACAAACATAAACAAGAGCTTAGGAGTACATGAATAACATTGAACAGAAAATCCATCTGATATTTCACAGAATGCTGTCCTGGTCAGTATCAAATGGTTTTATATTTTCCATGTCCAAAAATGTTTGTATGCATTTTTGCCAGCTTCGCTTTTGCCATCTTTATCCACAGATATTCAATGATTGTGAACACATCAGAGTGGTTAAGAAAACCACATTCTTTGGAATAACTCTGGACAGTAAACTGAACTTGATCCCTCTCATAAAGATTACAAAAGATAAATAAAGCCTTAACGCCATGAACATTTTAGAGGTTTTAGCTAAAAGGAAACAGGGTGCACAAAGTTGTTTTAAATCTCTACAGAACATTAATTCGATCACATCTGTATTATGGATGTACAGTGTATGGATCAGCTAGGAAATCGTTTATCTGTCTCTTGGACACGGTGCATCATCAAGGCAAATGACGTCTCCAACTCAGTTTGTATGTAGAAGCATATGAACTTTCTCTGGAGAACAGATGCCTCAAACTAGCCTTACAATATACAAAGATGAATACCAACAAAGAAAAAAAACTGCTCACCATCCTGTTTTCTCAACCCCATCTTCAAGCCTATATGAACAAAAATCAAGGCATATGATCATTTTGGATTATGGATCAAACCACATTTTCAAAATCTCAAAGTAGATATGGGTAATAATGGAACAGATACACTCCTGTATAATCCCCCCCGTGTAATGTAAAAAGACAAATTATTTTAGACCCAACAAAAAACCCATCCAAGTGACTTTCAACAACAGCTCCTCTACGTTAGAGAAATATCAATTACATACCCCTATATATACAGGTGGATCAAAATGTGAAGAATGTGATCAACCACCAAAAAAAGGAATATCCATCCCCAATCACAGTCCCAATTTTTACAGCAGTAGCAAATTGTCTTAGCACTGAACTTCATAAAGACTAATAGAAAAATTTTCTCATAATTACAGATTCAAAATCATGTCTTCAAGCAATTTCATCACCCAACTCTTGTAAAGATTCTTTCCAAATTGCTGGATCTGGAGGCCCAAAATTTTCAATATCTACTTCTGCTGGGTACCTGGAGGCACCATCAGTGGATTTCAAACCTCTTTTATTCAGTCACCACTCTGGAAGAAATTTTATAACAAAGTCAAATCTAATGCTTTTAGGAAAAATAGATCTTAGAAACATTTTTATATAGAGTTCCTTACACCTATCTCGCCATAGAAAGTGTCATAGAAGCTGGCATGGCACTAAAAAAAGCAAAAAAAAGTAACTCCAATTTTGTGGCTGCCAACAAAAATCAAACTGCCTTCTCAACATTTTGTTGCTTCCTGCAGAATCCCAGTCCTGATGCACACACCTGCTGCGTATTTAGAAATTTAATAGTATTTTTTTGTACTGGGCTTTGTGTGCTTTTCCACTTGATGTTAGAATGCACGTTGTCTCACTTTGTTGGTGTGCTCTTTTATCTATTCTTAAATTGAAGACTACATCGTGGTGGGCAGTGATTCAGGACGTATTGTCATCCTGGAGTATCACTCCTCCAAGAACATGTTTGAAAAGGTGCACCAGGAGACCTTTGGCAAGAGTGGCTGTAGACGCATTGTTCCAGGACAGTTCCTGGCTGTGGATCCCAAAGGCAGAGCTGTTATGATTGGTAAGAATGGTTTTCCTCCTTTAATCAGTACAGGTTTTTTTTTTTTTTCCCCGTCCCCCCACTTGAAATTATGTACCTAAATCCTAAGTAGACCGACCGATATTGATTAATTTTTTTATAACTGATGCTGATTATTTGCATGTTTATGTGCCTGATAACCGATATGCAAAACTGATATTTATCTATTGCTTTATTTCTGTGTTTGACACATCACTGAACTGGACAAACCATTTTATTTAAAACTATTTTGCAGATTTCACTTTCTCCATGTATAAAAATACCAAAACAGAAAACCTCTTATTTGTACACCAATAAATAGAGGTGTCTGAAAGAGTGCAAATTAAGTGCATTGTTACTAAAGTGTTTTTTTGTTGTTGTTTTTTTTTTTTTTTTAATAAAAAAAATAACTTTTAATTAAAAATAACTAAATTTTTTTTTAATAAAATTAAAAAAAGCTTTGAGGTAAACAGATTGTGAAACTGAGTTTGTCTCTATTTCTTGGCGCCAAGCTGCTTAAACAGCATATGGAGATGCATATGAAGAATACACATATTAGATGTAACTCATCTTATGTGTATTAATGAATGTTATGTTAAATAAATAAAGTTTATTAATAAAAGCAAAGCAAGTATACTTTGTGTGCACATGTTGTTTACTCGTCTCTCCTCAGATTCAGTACTACTATGGCGGTCCTGCATGTAATTCTCAAAATGGTGGTTCTGATATTATAAATTCAATATCCGATTATGGGAAAATGCTTAAATATAGGGAAAAATACCGGAAATGTTCAGCCAGTATCTGAAGTCGAGGTAATATTGCAGTGTAATATTAGAGAAGCTATCAAAATTGCAAGAAATTCTCATTGCAAGTTACATACTGTGTTCAAAATATAAAACATGGGTACTTCTGTTCATCACATTCCGGTAGTGAGTTAAAGATTTGAGAACATAGCCTCCTAGGTGTCCTTTTGCCCTATGCACAATGCAAGGCAAACTATTTTACTCAAGTTCTGTATTTTCTGCCCTGTGTGGCAAATTATATAAGTATTTCTTTACAATTCTTGAGAGGCTAATGATTTTGAGGCCCTCGGTTTACACTTATAAGTATGTACATCAGTTATGTTTGACAAGTGATTACATTTTACATGTGTTGTAGATATCTTCTGTAAAATCCTTGGAGATATATCTTTCATCATTTGTGAAACTTGTTGAACTAAATTGTCTCTTTGGTGATCTATGCACCAAATCAAGCAATTTTGTCATTTAATTGCTTGTCATTTAACAAATCGTTGTAATACACTGATTCTCAGGTTTCATTTTAAATGCTTCATAACTCAATTTTCTGACCTTGGTGAGCTGTTTTTAAAAGTTGTATTCAGTGGATGAAAACACCTGTTTATTTTGAAAGAAAAACCAAAGCAGATTTTTTTTCTTATTCCATTGAAGATATTTGACATGTTTCTCATAATAACTGTATATAATAGATTCACTGGCACAAAGCCAGAGAGAGGCCAGAGCCAAGACCATGCCTGCTGTTGAGATACAATTTAAATCTGTTTGCCAGAGAATCCTTAAATCTTGTGCTATTCTATATGACACTTTTGTGTATGACTTCTTTGGAAGATTGTTGTAGGTTTTATGGATTTTCTTCATATAGAGTACATTTGATCTTGAAGAAAAGATTTTCCCTTGTGAGGTTTTTGGGATATTTGTTTGGTGTGCAGTTACTGCAACATGAAATAACTAAGTATCATTAAAAAAATAAAAGAAATGTGTATTTTACAAAATGTGTACACATTAATCCCCTGTTACAGGCAAAATGTAGATATTCTACTCTATGTAATTGTATCTCGGCTGTGTGTATTTCACCTGTAACTCCGCTGCTTATATAAAATTGATTCTGTGTCCTCTGGCAGGTCTGTAGAGTGTTTTATCCAATGTTTGTATTGCTCATCTTGGTGCAGAGTACACCGCCTGCAACTAATCATGCATTGATTACTTCTCTAACACAGCAGTATTCAAATTAATAGGTGTCTGGTAATTGTGGTGAGTCACGAGCAGGGAAACACTAGCATCTTCCGGGAAGCCAAAGTGCATTTTTCTAGTAAGGCGTGTTAAATGAGTTAAATGTTATGGCTTTGTGTTCTTTTCCATACAGGTGCTATAGAGAAGCAGAAATTGGTGTACATTCTGAACAGAGATGCAGCTGCTCGCCTCACCATCTCTTCCCCTTTGGAAGCACACAAGGCTAACACACTCGTCTACCATGTGGTTGGGGTGGATGTGGGTTTTGAGAACCCCATGTTTGCCTGTCTCGAGATGGACTATGAGGTGAGAATGCAGCTTTTTATTTTAAACATCTGATTATAGTGACGTGGTTTTATGTATGGGGTTAATACATGGATATAAGCATTAATTTACGCAAATTGTGGTGTTTTCATTTAAAAAATTTATTTCTCAAAAAAAATTTATTCTAGCACTAAGGGTCATTTAAGGGTTTTCCCAGTGAAATGATGAGTTTACTCATGTCTCTTCTCTAACATATCACTGGAGAGATTGTAAGCACCTCTGATCACTGCATGTACACTGAACTACAGAGATATTCGATCACTGGGCATTTCTCTCATTAAGACTC
Source organism: Noturus placidus (assembly GCA_022414735.1). Taxonomy (NCBI): domain Eukaryota; kingdom Metazoa; phylum Chordata; class Actinopteri; order Siluriformes; family Ictaluridae; genus Noturus; species Noturus placidus. The sequence continues at coordinate 32,816 of JAFFST010055699.1, forward strand.
CTACCGTTCTGTTTAACAGGAAGCTGATAACGACCCCACAGGTGAAGCGGCAGCTAACACACAGCAGACTCTGACCTTCTATGAGTTGGACCTGGGACTCAACCACGTAGTGCGCAAGTACAGCGAGGCTCTGGAAGAGCATGGAAACTTCCTCATCACAGGTATGAACTGGTTTAGAAAATGATTGATAGTGAAGGAATTTTTAATTCGTGTGGCTGTAATGTAAATATGATGAGCTACCTTCATGTCTCTTCTCTGATTGTTGTGAAGAGAAATGTTGATATCTGACTAAAACTTCTGTTAAGACTAAGCCTGTGGATGCAGAGTAAATATTGCTTGCTTTAAATTTGTGTCCTTGTGTGCAACAGTGCCAGGTGGCTCTGATGGTCCGAGCGGTGTGCTCATTTGCTCAGAAAATTACATCACTTACAAGAACTTTGGGGACCAGCCGGATATCCGCTGCCCAATCCCACGCAGAAGGGTGAGTGAATTAGTGGCTATGCATCAGAGATGGTGTTTCAGGATTAAAACCATATTTCATACAGCTGTACTCAGACTGTAGAACCTCCAACTGAAATTATGAGGTTTTCATGTCTCTTCTCTGCCACAAAACCTGGAGACAACCAAGACTTCTGATCTCATAACTGCTAATTTTAACAAAAGCATAATTACATGGTACTTGTGGTTTTGACTGTATAGTAGAATGTATTGTGAGCAATGCGCAAGAGCTTGAAAATCTGCCATAGTTGTTCAGAGATGACCTATTTCTCTTTTAGTAAGCTAAATTTTCACTAGTTAAATGTTATGGATTTGATTTATGACTTCCTATCTCCTTGCACAAACTCAGAATGACCTGGATGATCCAGAGAGGGGCATGATCTTCGTCTGCTCAGCCACACACAAAACCAAGTCCATGTTTTTCTTCCTTGCCCAGACTGAGCAAGGAGACATCTTCAAGGTTACCCTGGAAACAGATGAGGAGATGGTAAGAGCTGTAGCCACTGACTGGGCCACTGAGTTGTCATGATAAATTGGAATTGTCGGTTTGATTTGTATCACGTTGTATTTGAGTTTCTTTTTATCAGAAAGGCAGCCTGATTCTAGTCTCACAGTGTCCATGATGTGTATTGTGCATATATTGTGTTTAGTGGAATCTCTATAATTGATGAATTGGCTCTACCTCAGAATGTGCACAGATTCACAGGGAAACAGTCCATTCAACACAGTTGAATATGTTCACAGCATCCCATCTCAAGCAAAAACACTGGTAGTTAAATGTCTGTCTTGTGAGACTAAACTAATTACTGCTAAAGATTTATAGATCACTAAAGGAAACTTGCCCTTAGTTCACACAAGCAACAAGTTGCCCATGACTATTGTAATTTGTTTTTTGTGGGCGTGTAATGATCACTACTGTTGTCACTTGTGGCCTGCTTATGCCCTTTCCACAAATGGTGGAAGATAAAACCATCTTTAAAATTTTTTTCCCATTTATGAGCATCAAACAGTAAATGGGACCTTATTGCAGTTAGGAGCTAAAGTTACCACCACATGTGCAGGTAGAAACTAAAATTTGTGACCATAGAATCGTCAGAAGAATTATTCAAGCCATTCATTTGCATTTGTTGCTTTACCCGTCATACCCAATTTCCATAATCTTAACATATTGTAGCTTGTTGCGTTCCGTTCTCACTGTAATTATGTATGTGCACACATACATAGAAAATAAATGGTTGCCTATTGTTTTTTCGCTCACTTTTTTTTTTATCTGGGCCATGTGGCTGTGATCTGGAAATGATGATATACCTTCATGTCTCTTCTCTGACAAATGCTGAAGAGAATGTTGATATCTGACTTGAATCTCCACATGAATGAAAACAGTCTGTGAATTTGTACTGTTATTTGTGTAATTGTCTGAGCTGCACTTCAAACACCCAAAACTGTTATGTAAATATTGTTACTTCTTCCTAGGTCACAGAGATCAGGATGAAATATTTTGACACCATCCCGGTGGCCACTGCAATGTGTGTGCTGAAGACTGGCTTCCTGTTTGTGGCATCAGAGTTTGGAAACCAGTAAGTTTCAAAATATGGCCACAAGTCTGACAACAGAAAACTCACTGAAATGGTTTGATAAATTTCTTGTCTGCTTCTTGTAAACAAGTTCTTTCAGATATCTGTTCTCTTAGCAGCATCTTCATTGTAGTAGATTGACCCATTACTTATTGTGAACACACTGTTCTGTTGTCAAAACTTTAAGCAGGTCACATTGGTGCCAGAGACGTTTCAAGTGTTGCAGCACAAAGGGGGGGGGGGGGGGCTAGCACTTAGATCATGGATAAGTTTTCGACAATAGATTTGTAGTATTTCATAAAAAATAGCTGACTCATATGTCACTGCATGGTGCAACGATGGAAAAGTCTGAAAGAAAAGAAACATGGAGAACATGACATTCTATTGCCCTGTTGACCCCTGTCACTGAAAAACCGAAAACTTTTTGTTCTGTTAATCACCTTCATCAGATGTAGCGATATTGTAATAGTCTTAAAGGCCAAAGCTTGTGCAGTTAAAGCTTCAGCACTGCACCGACTTTACCCTTAACTGCATGAAAAACGAGAGTAGTGCATGTCAGAAAGGGGACATTTTACAGCGCAATTTAGAATTTCATAGTATGTGTGAAATGTTTCATAATATTCAGAGTAACAACCTTTTTGTTGCAGTCCATCAGATGTTAAGATCAGTTGCAAATATTTGAAACGTATCCAGAAAATAGGACGATGATGTTTTGCTTGACAATCAAGTTTGTCTTGCTTAAAGCAATACATTTGGTGTAACTGTTGCAAAAATGTCTCAAAGTGGTGGATTTAGTGACACTGATTTAGTGACATCTTAGTTACAGATCTTAGAAGTTAAATAAATAAATAAATTTTTAATAGTTTTTGAAACAATTACTCATCTGGCAAAAAGTTGACAGAACCCATGTATGAGTATTAGTAAGAGGCAGGTGGCTGCAGGCTGTAAAAATGTTTGGAAAGCCTTATAAAAGCTTGTCCAAATTTCGTGAATGTAAAGAGCATAAAAAGAATTGGGTTAGAACTGAATTTTAATGTTCCTTGTGTGAAATGCACAGATAATACTGGTCTACATTTTTATTTATTTATTTATTTTTTATTTTATTTTATAAAGAAGTCTGCTTCAGAGATCAAATGTTATTTATTATGTATTTCGATGTGCTAAATTAGAATGACAATTTAAATAACTGATTGACTAATCCCAAAATATTTAAAGTTTTACATTTCAAGTCTGTGTATAGTACCTGTCCTATGTTAACACTTTAAAAGTCAGCAAAAGGGTTAGATAAATACAATTTATGAAACAAAAGGCAAAAAAAACTAATGTATATTGTTTAGTCATATTTAGTGTCTACTCTTTGTATTCATTAAATGGAGCACCTCATCACTGTCCAGCAATAGTCTGCTAGCATTGATGGGCTCCATTTGCCCCGATAGCGTTTCTCTATTGGTGAAATGTCCTTATGAAATCACTCGCTGCTGTGCTTGTCATTTACTGTGCCGCAGTTCGTTGGGAAAAATCTAGATGAGAGTCCAGAAAATTTATCTTTAGTGACATGTTGCAACCAAAGCTTTTGTATGCCTTGAAGAGGTTTTCCACCAACAACTTGTTGTTTCCGAGAAAATGTATTTGTGCAGTCCAAGGTTGAGTTCATCGAAAAGTAGTTCACGTTCTGAGGACCAATAAAGTCACCTTCCTTTGTCTTAGCTTCACTTAACCTTGGAAGTTTTCCACAGCGGTACTTGAAAGCTGCTTGTGTTTGTCCATGGCCAACTGGATGTGTATGGGTGGTAACAAAATCTTCCTTGGTTCAACAAATGGTGGATTCTGAACACTTTTTCTCCCAGGCTTCAGTGACTATCAGAGTGGCCAATCTTTCAATCTGTTGCACAACTATCTTGTTTGCAGAGAAAACAGAAGTATTTTGTGTATCCAGTCTGCAGACCATGCACCTCAAAGGTTTTCATGTTGGACTGCATGACCAACTGACATCGATGCCAAAACATTGCCATTATCCAGCATAACAGCCTCCACGCATCTGGATCGTGAATGATGTTGAGGGCTGTCATCACACCATCGATGGTGTTACCGGATACAATATCGCCTCCCCTGAAGAAGAATGAGACAGCTCTGCCTTATGTTTGGGTAGTTACAAATCCCTGACGAGGTCATTCACCTTGTGTTATGAGGTGTGGTTCAGAGAAGGAAGATGGGAGAAAATGTGACATTTATGGTTCAGGACCAGAAGCTTCTTCCTTTTTCTCATCTGAATCAAGTGAGAATGAATCTGGTGTATCAGGAACTGGCAGTCCTTCTCTGTGGGGTACTGAGCGTATAGCTAATGGATTGTTTGGATAATGCACAGTCCACTTTTTCTTCTGACACACCTCCTGTTCGTAACTGGAGGCTAAACAGATATGTGTCCCTTTGCAAAATCAAACACTGACAAAAAATATGGTTTCTAGAGCTCAGAAAAGGCATTTTGTTCAGCAACGTATTCTTCGTTATGATTGCATCATCAAAGACATTTAGGAATATCATGATGCAATACCAGCTTCAAACTGCACCATTCATTGTTTTGCCTAAAAAGCAAGTACCAGTCATGGATTTATTCATAGATCTGGTCAAAGATGTATTTTAGTCAAATCTGGTTTAAACTGAGATCCCTTCCCTTTATTACTCTTATCCTCCACCATTTCCAATTACAGTATCACGAGATAAATGAAATGTTCAGCACTTCAGTAATACTCATTCAACTCCACACTAGAGAAAACTCCAAGGGATGTATAGTGCAATAATATTTTACCTGTGTTGGATGAACAAACAGAAGGAAAGTTTAATTGAAGTTGAAAATGATGATTGAGCATGTGACGCTAAATATGCTTTTTCACATCTCATAGCAGTTGACCAAATATCTGGCCATTAAACTAAGATACAGATATCTGAATATTAAAGTTAGGCAGAAGGCACATACTTGGTGTTAACGTTATTGTCAAAACTTAAAAAGAAACAATCAAGTGACCTTGTGGTCTAAAGAGACAGATGATGATTTCACTGGTCTACAGCCAAAATGCTTCTGAAATAAATGTCATCATTACTAATGCTGGGTCACCGAGATTGAAAATGATGCTTAAAATTTTTGATTGGCTCTAGTTTTCAAGATTTGCTATTGGGTCAGTATCTATGACCCGTGACATGGAAAGAGCCATTACTTTTCTTAAATGCTTTGTAAACATCTCACCTAGCTCTTACTATCAGCACGCTATTTCTGTGTTAGTTATCTGTATCAGATAGCCCACCTGGGTGATGATGACGATGAACCAGAGTTTTCTTCTGCCATGCCTCTGGAAGAAGGAGACACTTTTTTCTTCCAGCCACGACCCCTTAAGAACCTGGTGCTTGTGGACGAACAGGAGAATCTTTCACCCATCATGTCCTGCCAGGTACGTTAGTGGTATATAGGTGTTTTTTCACATTCTGTATGCAAGTGCCTATGTTTTTTTCTCTTAGCCTCTAAAATTGGGTAAATATGTAGGTTCAGTAATGTCTTAAGCAAAAAGTAATTCACGTGGAAGATAAAAAGGTAACATGTATGTACACTGATGACAATAATTAACATTTTAGCAGTATTTTCCATGCTCCGTAATTAGGAACTACAGAAAAAATAGTATAGTGATGATTAGTCTAGTCACTGCCAAGAACATAATGTTTTCCGAAGGAGGAATTGCGATGAATTGTGGTGTTTTTTGTTCACGTAGTAACTTAAGAGACTTCAGATCGACATTACCGTACTTTCCAGACTATAGAACGCACCCACTAACTTTAAAAAGAAAACATTTTTTTAAATACACATGTATAGACTGCACCTGTCTATAAGCCGCAGTTGTCCACGTTGTAACATGAGATATTTAAACAGAAAGATGTTACACAGATTTTTTTTAAACTTTTAAATGCTTTATTCCGAACGGTGCCTGTAACCAGGCTGGTTTAAAAAAATACAGTTGCCTACCAGGAAAAGTCTTTGATCTATCTTCATCTTCCTCCTGCACACTAAAACCACTAAAGTCGTCTTCAGTGTCGGAATTGAACAGCCTCAGAATTACCGGTACTTCGTCACACACTTCCTCAGTCTCTCTTTCGTTGTCGATCTCAATGTCACTTATATCTCAAGGCAAACTCGCCCTTGAGCTTGTGCTGTCCTTCATCACGCAGCAGTCCAGCCTTTCGAAACCCGTTGGTGATGGTAGATTTTTTGACACAGTTCCACGCTGCTAGGATCCACTGGCAGACTTGAGCAAAAGTTGCTCTTCGCATGCGGCCAGTTTTGGTAAATGATTTCTGGTCTTTAACTTGAAAGCTGCATCATATGCATTTGTTCGTGTGTTTTCCATGATGAGGGTGTGTGCATGAAGCACAAAATGACTGATCTGTGAGTGCGTTTGATTTTAATTCAAACAGTTTCATTAGTCCACTGTGACCTGTTCGGTAATTTCATTGGTCCGATGTGAGGAGGCTAAATGTTTTGGCGGCATGGCCAGGGTGCAATAAGCATTGTAACAATAATAAATGTGTCATAGTTTACTATGTGAACCATTGTCCAAAATATTCATTTTCATTAGGTACTGTAAATTGGTTTTTGGTTATCATTTTTGTCAAATTAAAAACATCAGTTTATCCTTAGCAAATTGGTTGAAGCATTAGTCTGGGTTCATGTCAAGTGACCGCAAATAATAAAGATGGTAAAACAAATAAGCAAAAACACCACCGATTTAATGTTTTCTTATGAAAACATATGGAAAATGTTTTCCTAGGAAGGCTGTTGCTTCAAATATAGCAGGTTTTGAAGCAAACAAAATTTCAAGGTTTTATGTTGCATTTGAAGTTATACAGGGTCTGGTGAAATGCTGGATGATTGACAGTGACTGCAAGTATGCAATAAATACAGAAAGTACATACAGAAGGATAAATAGTTAAATAAACAATACAATAAAAGAATGTCAGAATAGAATAAAAGTAAAAAAAAAAAAGCATTGATTAAGGGGTAAAAAGAAATAAGTAATAAGGTGGATGGTTATAAAGTGCTGTGCCCCATATACCATGGTATACACCATATTAAATGCGAATCTGGAGAGAATATAGATTCAGTGTGTATGTGTGCAGTTAGGGGGGCAGATTAAGGTGCAGTGACCTTGCAGTAAGGTTTATTGTAAATATTGTTCTGAATGTATCACCTTCTGCAGGGTGTTTTCTCTCAACGGCACAAGTATAAAATGTCTTGTGTATATGTAATTGGAATTTTGCTGTTGCCTGATTTACAAAGCCATTGCCTTGCTTTCTTGACTATGATGTGTAGTGATCAGGAGAGATATTTATTAATGTGCACATCGAGGTATTTGAAGCTGGCCATCCTTTCCACGGGAGTGCTACAGACACAAAATTGAGCCTCCAGCAATGATGAAGGCATCCTCTGGATGTTTTTGTTGCCTGAATAAGGCTGAATCTGTTTTGTTTGCAGAGTCATGTAGACAGCTGTGGTGATTGAGGTAAACTCCCAGGGCAGGTATAAAGGGCAGCACATGATTACTCTCTACAGCTCACCTGGAGCATCTGGTAGTTACATTCTTCGGATCGCTCCAGTTTTTGTTGGTCATGGAACTGGCTCCTTCATCCTTGTACTTGCTGGAATTTGCTATCCTGTCCTCATGATGAACAGAGGGTCACTGACTGTTATTGTTTTGTTCATAATGAGTGGTGTTGGCGAAGATTTAGTGAAACAAAGGATGATTGAATCTCTACATGTCTCATCCTTTGTTTCACTAAAAGTGAGCTGACGTATCTTTTACCAGGCACCGAACAATAATGCCTTTCTTTGTTTTTATTATATCAAAACATATCATGCAGATGAAATTAGGATGTTATTTTCAATACATGTGTATAAAGCTTTCTTAAATATAGTTTCTGACATTTTATGGAAATGCTTTACCTTGTACAATGTACACTGTGTTTCCCAGAAATAAACGAGCGCAAACTGTTATGTCTGTACAGTAAAACACCTAGAGCCAACAGTCTGAGTACTAACTAAGTGCAAGACTAAAGATTTCAGCTCAGAAACTTAGGACTTGACTCATTTTGAACAAAGTTGTTTGTGTTTTTACTAAAGCAAATGGGTATTTGTGTTGTACATAAAATATTCTACTAATCTGGTTTCAAATCCTTTTTTCTCCCAACCTACAGATTGCCGATTTGGCCAATGAGGACACACCTCAGCTATACGTGTCATGTGGTAGAGGACCAAGATCTACGCTAAGGGTTCTTAGACATGGTCTGGAGGTGGGTGTGTGTCTGTTTAGATCAATGTCACACGTTTGTTTTCAGCTTACAAGGTTTTTCTGCTTTTGTTAACATGCAGTTAAGTCTGTGGTCTGACACTTTTTATGGCACACTACAATGTTGCGTACATGCAAATGCGGCCTGATGGAACATCTAAAATGTATGTGTGTACTTCTACATGTAGGTCTCAGAGATGGCTGTGTCAGAGCTTCCTGGTAACCCCAATGCTGTGTGGACTGTGAGGAGGCATGTAGAAGGTATACTCCATTTATGTCTTCTGGGAAACATATGTATTCCTCTTTTAAGAATGTATCCCTTATGGGAAAATGTAAGTGCCAAATCTACTAGGAGCTCTTTTAAGTCATTGTTGGAGCAGTAAAATTGCTTTAAAGGAAGGTAGCAAGTTAGTATTGGCTTAACACCAGTAATTTCTAGTTATGACATGTTAGTGTATGCTCAAACTATGTTCTGAATATACATGATATAATACTTATTATTATTATTATTATTATTATTATTATTATTTATATGGTCAGGAAACCATTACACATTAAAAAAATAGATTTCTAATAGGACTAGATTAGAGCTGCAACAACAAATCACCAAGTCAATAAAATTGGATGATAAAATTAGTTGGCAACAAATTAATCAGTTTGCTTGTATCTCTCATTTGTAAGTCGCTTTGGATAAAAGCGTCTGCTAAATGAATAAATGTGAATAAATGTAAGTTGATCTGTGTTATGAAGCTTTGTGGTGCACTGTCACTTCACTAAAAATGCATTTAACGTAAATGGCTGAGAAAGATACAACAGAGAAAATTTCAATTTCTAATAATTTGTTTGTGGAAATAAGAGAAAGTGGAAGCACAGTGTACCTGCTTGAACCATGCTTAATACTCACCATGTATTCTTATTTGTTCTACCTTATCCATTGTTCTACCTTATCCATCACACATTTATGGCCACATTAATCCATCTTTCCTACTGTATCAGAAAACATTCTTGTGCTACTTTGGCCAAAAGTTGGTATGACAACTCGATGGGTTGAAAATGACTGAACACCTGAAATTAATGATTAGTCTATAACGGGTGTACACTTTTTTTTACTTGCGAGCTACTTTTAACATGAGCAGTCAAGGAGATCTACCTACACTAAAAATGCAAAACATATATATATTATGTATGAGAGAGAGTATACTTCAAATATATATACACAATATATGTTCATGTACCTTGCATAACTGCATGATCCCTTATGGCACGTTACAATTCAGTACATTTTTGGTCAGTACCTTACTTTGATGACGTGCACTGAATAGAATCAACCAGGGTTGCATAGTCCAGACAGTAGCTGCTGGAAACCAGCCTCCAAATGATGATCAGTCATTGTGAAACGGTATTTGGACTTAATAATCTTCATGTGGGAAAGGGCTGACTCACAGAAATAATAGTAGCGACTGGCTCCAGTAAAGCAAAGTCTTGAAAGAGTCTGTCAAACACTGACTGACATCTGACAATCTGCTCCGTGCAGTGCAATGTTAAACTGCGCACAAGCCTTCCACTGCGTCTCCAGCTCTGACGCGAGGTTTCGGAAGTTCATGGTGCTGCAGCTTTGAGGACAGAAGGTGCATTTTCTGTTTAAAGGCATTAACTGAGCTGATCATATTGAAAACGGTTGTCTTTTCCTTGCAGCTCCAAATTAAGATAATTTAACATGTTGCTCAGATCGGTTTAAAATGCCACTGATCATCATTGAGTTGGGAGTATTTTGCATGTTTAACAGCAAAAAGAAACTCCCTTGGATAGAGCTCTCGAAATCTCTGCAGGAATTTACCCCTACTAAACCACCTCACATCAGTGTGTAGGAGCTTAGTGTGGTCGCATTGTCCGTGGTGACTGATATTAATGTGCACACTGGGAGATGGGTTTTGTCTTTAAAAGACTGAAAAAAGTTAACTGTGATTTCGCTTGCTAGTCTTTAGCGCTGGCGCGTTTGATCACACGCGTGGTTAGAGAAAAGACAAGATCTCAGACTGGCGTCCTGTACATCAACACGAACATTTTATTTATTTATTTATTTTTTGAATGGCGATCTACCCGCTCTTCCTTTGCGATCGACCGTTCAACCTATTGTGCACCCGTGGTCTATAAGATGATTAGTCTATAAGATGAAAGTTTTTTTACACAACTCGTATCATTAAGCATGTACAGGATCGCAGTGTTGAGAAGTAGTATAGCATGTACTACTGGACTCATTCATGATTTTAAATTTTTTCCACATTTTAAAATAATAGATATCAAAACTCTGGAATAACACAAATTGAACTGTGGGAATTATGTTGTGATATTTTTTATTTTTTTAAAGCCAAAATATTTTAGCATCTCCAAGTATGCAAAAGGGTGTCTAGAGTTTCCAGAAATGTTTTCTTGGTATTTTCTCAACTACTTTCTTGAGGAATCATGAGATACTTTTTAAATATTATGCTGGGCATTTATTGGCTGCTTTTCAAAAGATTTTGCTCCAAGTCATCTATTAAAAAAAATTTTTGTAAATAAAGTATTAATTTTCTAATAAAAGAAATGAATATGTTGGCACAATTACAGTTTTGTCTACAACACAGATTTCAAAAATTTAATCATACACCTTCAGATCAAAAGGAAAGTTTTTAAATAAAAAAGGTAATATTTAATATTTTTAAACTCTGCCAACTAATTGATTGATCTGGGGGGAAAAAAATATAATCAAAATAATAGTTGGTTACAGCTCTAGTCTACATAGAAACTCTTGAATTCTCACAATCTGCTGAACTGTTCTACAGATATGACCATGCAAACCAGAGTTACAACTAGACCAAACTTGTTTATAGAGCTTATGAGGAATAGTAACTCTATTCAGAATTCAGAGTCAGACTTGCTCTCACTTGCTAAACAAATAAGTGGGTGGTATTCTGCAAGATCACCATTTCTGTCAAACACCATGGCTGACTGGTAAACTATATTTTGGGTAAATTGTTCTCTGCCAGAGGAGGTTCCTTGAAATCATGTGATTTATTAAACTGACAGTGAGCATTGCCAAACTCTTTACAGTCAGGAATGAACACGAGTTGAGTGAGGTTGTGTGAAAGATTAGCTTCACCGTTACTATAGAATTATCTGGCAAATCAGTTGCAGGTTCTGATTTCATAGAGAAACTTCAACCCTGACTATATCCTTAAATACAACCCTAAATATCGAACTCTTTTCAATGATTTGTGCATACCTTTATGTAGTTGCAATTTGTTTAACCATAATGGCAGTTAAAATTACATTGGTGTCATCTTTTACAAAACCAGCAACTGAAATGTCTGCTGACACCATAGTTTCCTTCTTTCTGTGGCGCAACTTTACCAACGTCCGTCTTCCATTTCGCAGATGAGTTTGACGCCTACATCATTGTGTCCTTCGTTAACGCCACACTGGTGCTGTCAATCGGAGAAACTGTGGAAGAAGTGACTGACTCTGGCTTCCTGGGTACTACCCCAACTTTGTCCTGTTCTCTGCTTGGGGAGGATGCTCTGGTGCAGGCAAGTAATTTGGTGTTTCCCAGACTCCTCTATGCATCATCTGACATAAATGCCAGTCATAGTTTAAGCGATTCCCCTTACACTCTGTCTTGCACAATTTGCGTTCCAACTATGTTTGAATAACAAGATTCACAAGTTCAGACAGATCCTTCAAAAATCACACGTCCACCCACTCAGTTCTCATACTGTGTGCTATTGGCTGCAGTAACCCCGGGATCTTATTGTAGCCAATTAGCACACACAATCTATTGTTTTGTGGGGGTTCCCAATGAGTTCAGGTGGCAAAAGCACCTTGATGGAGAAAAGTAACTCCACACCAATTCCTACACAGGGATAATGTATGGAACAGTGGAGTGTTTCTTCTGTGTATAAAATGGAAAATAGTACAGCTACATAAGTGGTGGTCTTGAAGTTATGTGTTATGCGAAGTTAAAATTATACCATCAGTGCTCACACATACACCAGCTTGCATGTGTTTGACCATGCTTTCCATACACAGGTTAAAGATGCTTTCCATACACAGGTTAAAGGAGCACCAGCAGACCCATGGTCTTATTTTATTTGTCTTTTAACTCACTAATTTTTGTCAGTGTTTCCTTCCATTTGCTTTCCAGGTCTACCCAGATGGTATTCGCCATATCCGAGCAGATAAGCGTGTGAATGAGTGGAAGACTCCAGGAAAGAAGACAATTGTGCGCTGTGCTGTGAACCAGCGGCAGGTGGTCATTGCCCTGACTGGAGGAGAGCTGGTGTACTTTGAGATGGACCCGGTATACCAGCAGAAACTAAACCTTTTCAGTCTGTTACTGTCACATTTCTTACCGCTCACTGTTAATTGAACTCTCACTCTGCAGTCAGGTCAGCTGAATGAGTACACCGAGAGAAAGGAGATGTCTGCAGATGTGGTGTGCATGAGCCTTGCGAATGTTCCCCCGGGTGAGCAGCGCTCACGGTTCCTGGCTGTGGGCCTGGTGGATAACACTGTGCGGATTATCTCACTAGACCCCTTGGTATGCTGTTTGTCTCCTTTACCTGCTTTATGTTCAGGACCATTACTGTGCTGGATTTATTTTTTTTTTCTTAATAGAAAAACTAATCATGTTAATTACATATTCATAGGTTGTCTAGTGTTCTTTAGCATTTGACTGTGTAGCATCATGGGAAGCTCTTGTCTGCAATAGCAGACAAAAAAGACAGGATTGCACTGCAACTGGTTTGACAGTTTGCATTTCAGTAAAAAGCTGTTTAGTCAATCAAGTTCACTCATCTTAAATTAGGAAGCCAAACATTTTCAACTTGCCTTCCCTGGTCTGTCTGGTGTATAGGATTGTCTACAGCCATTGAGTATGCAGGCTCTGCCTGCACAGCCAGAATCTCTATGTATTGTGGAGATGGGAGGTGTGGAGAAACAAGATGAGTTGGGAGAGAAAGGTACCATCGGCTTCCTCTACCTCAACATTGGCTTGCAGGTAATGAGTCTTTTGTTTTGCTCTTTATCAGCACATACGTCACTGATTTTATTTTCCCCTGTTTAATCTAAATAACTTTTTTTGTGTGGTTTTATTTGTGTATCACTATCTGTCTCTTGTGATCTGTAGTGAATATCTTACCTTGTGTTTGTATCAGAATGGTGTGTTACTCCGCACTGTGCTGGACCCAGTGACTGGAGACCTGTCTGACACTCGCACACGCTACCTGGGCTCTCGGCCAGTGAAGCTTTTCAGAGTGCGAATGCAGGGCCAGGAGGCTGTAAGTATGCACACATATTCCGGAGCAGTTGCTGGTTCTTGTTTATATGTGAAGTTTGTGAGGGAAGTTTTGTTATATCTATCATGCTGTCTGATCTCATCAGGTGTTGGCCATGTCCAGTCGATCATGGCTAAGCTACTCATACCAGTCACGTTTCCATCTGACGCCGCTTTCCTATGAAACCCTGGAGTACGCCTCAGGGTTTGCTTCAGAGCAATGTCCTGAAGGCATTGTGGCCATCTCTACCAACACCTTGAGGTAATGCCCACACTTTCTGCGAAATATATGCTGAAAAAATCACCACATTAGACACATCTTGTACAGCATTTGCAGAGAATATGTAGTTTCCAGGGTTCTCTATCAAGTTCCAGGAAAAGTTTGACTCTTGTAAATATTTTTCTTTTAGATTTTAGGTCGACTAAGTATGTGACGACCTTTTTTTTTTTTTTTTTTTTTTTTTTTTTAAAAAAAAAAAAAAAATTTTTTTTTTTTTTTTTTTTTTTTTTTTTTTTTTTTTTAAGTAAATGAAAAATAATTAGTTTTCATATTTTGTGAGCCTTTTCTTATATTTTAATATATTTCTCCCCATGTGACTGCACAACTTATTTGGAATACCGCTGTACCGTCATGTGATATATGGCATACTTGATTTTACTATGGCATGGAATCTTCAGTTAAAGATTACATCAAATATCAGAATGGGGGTGAAACATAATCTCATTGGGTTACAGTCAGGTCAGCCAGGAATCTGATCCTTCTGTGGGTATGCGATCAACTATATAGTACATTTCGAATTTTCAACTGTCCGGATTTTTTGACACCAATGGTTTTGTCTGGCACCAATATCCATGCCACAATAAGTTGCTAAGATCTCATTATTGCCCTATTCTGAGTGTATGAAGTAATTAATTTTCATAACTAAATCATTCTTATTAATATTTGAATAAATAGACTTTTGTCTCAAAAAGAGGCATTCTGAAACTGACTCCCCTAAGGAATATTTTAAAAATGCAAATGAAATCATCAAAAAGTTGCAGCGTCATGCTCTGCTAAACAATGTGGCATTGTAACTTCACTGTTACAATGAGGAGTAACAGTGTAGTGCACACACAAAATGTATCTTTTCGTAGCATTTAGTTATGATTAATTTGCAGTTAGGTTTATACGTTTCTTGCATCTGTCATTTTTAAATGGTTAGTACTTTTACACGTTACTTGAGGCTTGAAAGAGGTTGTTAAATGTGAGTCATTGTATGAAAATATTCCATGAACAACAGCTGTCCTGTTACGTAAATTGTACAGAAGGTTGTGGGGGGAAAGAAATTGGGAAATTTGTTTCCAAAATGAGTGGGAATGCCTTCAGGCACAAAATTAAGTTTTCCATGACCGTCTACAAGCTTGGCTATATGCAATCATGCATATATGTAAGACACTGACTAAATGTGAGTATTTGGTTCAGTGCATCATTGCAGCAGTGAGTTAGATTTGCAGTGTGAATGCACAGGTTATATTGTTAACCATTTTTAAGATATAAATAGTGTTATTGAGTACAGTTCATTACTGCTGCTATGAGCAGTAATTAATAAAGTTAAAAACTTTCTCCTATGTTTCTGTATTCACGTTTATTTTTTTTATATTTGAACATCAAATCATATAACTTTGAACTACAGTGTGACCTGTACTTACACTAAAATTATGGTTTTAGTTTCTGTTAGTTCCATTGGTTTTTACGTTTTCATGTTTTAGTTTCAAGTTTCGTTTTTTGATAAACGTGTGGGTGACTGCATGAAGGTGTTTGTTTAAGCTGGTGGGGGGTTTCCAATTAATTTTAGCACCCACAGCACATCATTAGAATCTAGGCATGTAGATTTTTTTTATTTTTTTTTTGTGTGTAAACTTAATATTCACACACTACACATTCTTGACTATCCTGCCACATTTTTTCAAAAGAGTACTGAAATTATCCTTTCGTGAAAATGTGTAATTTTACTCTGTTAAAAGTGGAATTATCTGGTCAAAAATTACTTGAGTGGAAGTCAAAGGTTGTTCTGTTAAAATTTGCTAAAGTATTAAAATACAAATTCAATTAATGTAATATTTTCAGGGAAACTAGCTTTTACATTTATTATACATATCTAAAGCTGTTAATGATGATCCTTTTAAAGCAACTGCTGTTTTGCCTGAAATCATCAATTTCTGTAGGTGTGCTGGTCATGTGCATGACTAATGTTACGTAGTTTGATAATCGATCAGTCACTAGTAAAATATCCTGTAGATAACCAATATTTACTACTATGTGGAATTTAATTTGCTGCCTAGCAAATTTCTTAGGTACTGTAATCGATGCTAGTGTAATCTAGCATTAGCAAAGCAAATGGGCTAATCTGTTTAAATATAGCCAGATAATGATAAATGTAAAAGTTTTACCAATTAGTAAAACTTACCTCAACATGCTTTTTGCAATGAGATCGAGTTCATGTGTTCTACTGAGGCAAAGGAGAGACCTCATTTTATGAGTCTTACTCCAGAATATTAAAACACTTAACTGGGGTAGGCTAGGGTGCTCATCTTTAAGTTCAACACTGCAATCTGGTGTCTTATTCATTAGGTACGAGACAGAATTAAGTTTTCTTGGATATCGCGATACAAAATACTGGCAAGACTAATTTTGATTCTCTGAGGTGTATCGCCATATTGTGTGTAGTGCTGGCAGTGGCATAACTAGTGGCATAATTAAATTAAGGTATGAGGAAATATAAAATCATGATTTTCATGATCTGTAGTGACATGCTTGTATATTTAACACGAAATATGACTGTCATGACACAAATTTATTATTTAGCCTGATCATTTTTGACACAATCTTCTGCCTAACAACTGTCCATCTTAATTAGAAATTTATTTATAACACTGAAAAAGATTAAAATAACATGTTAATAATAGAATGAAGTAACACCTTGTCACCTGATCTGCTTTTCTTACAATACAATGTGTGGATATTGCAGTGGTTCGACTTGTTGTCACTACAAAATAAATGTTCTAAAATGTAATGTTTTATGTGTGACAATATTGTCTCACGTTAATATCGTTTCATGAAGCTAGAATTAGGATACATTTATTGTGGCTTTAGTGTATCACCTCATGCCTTCAGTTGCATATGGATACTTATAGCATTACCTACATCTACGCAGATTGTAAAGTGCTTTGAATGTATAAATAAAAATGTAATTTAGAGTACAATTATTAAATTTCTATTATATTCAAGAATGAATGACAAAATTATACTTAAGTATACTTATGCAGTATAGTTATTCAAGTATTTTCCACTTTGGTGCTGTTTTTGCCTTAATAATACATGCATGTGGTTTTAAAAAAAAAAGACCGAAAATGTTGGATTAAAAGTTAAGCTGACTTTATGAACCAGTAACTACCATCTAAAATGCAACCTAGGCTGCTATGAGACAGAAAATGCATGGCATTTATTTTTAACAAATTTTCAATTTAACCTTCCTATTATGTTATGGGTCAATCTGACCTATTTCCACATTTGAAATGTCTAAAATACTGGTTAATCTCTTTCTCTTTTAATTTTTTTTGACTTTCCTCATTTAAGGTTCTCATTTAACTTGTATGCAAATATTTCTTTTTATGGCTTGTCCAGGACAAAGTGTTACTGTTTTAAAGCTGTTGTATGCTGTTTTTGTGTGTATTTAAACTTTGGAAGTCATTCTGTCCCATAACATAACGGATGGAACTAATAATAACTTGCCTAAGATTTAACTGACAGTCTGTTTTCTACCTTGGCATAATTGCTCTTTGCTCGAGTTGTTTGAGTTCGCCCCCACCCCACTGTGGAAAATCTTAACATTGGTTGTTCAACTGAATATTAAATGAAACAGGTTTGTTTATATAAGGACTTTTTTTCCCCTGAACATGTGTCTCTTTACACTTATTCATTATACGGCAATTTTCTAGTGCATGTTTACCATGAAGTATGTATTTAAATCTCATTTTGTTATATAATTCAGATCTCTCTTTAAAGGGTATTTGGGTTGTACTTGGTGTTCTAAAAATTGCTGTCATATTGATTGTTAATGAAGTCTGCTTTCACTTTTGCTTTCCCCCTCCTCTGACAGAATTCTGGCTCTTGAGAAGCTGGGTGCTGTGTTTAATCAGGTGGCCTTCCCGCTGCAGTATACACCACGCAGATTTGTCATTCACCCAGAGACTAACAACTTGGTCCTCATTGAATCGGACCACAATGCTTACACTGAAGCCACTAAGGCCCAGCGCAAGCAGCAGATGGCAGAGGTGAGGGCATAGTGCCTGATGGAATTGACATTTCAGCTGTGAGTTGACTTGTGCTGATTCTCTCATTGATGGCTTTACATTGGGTAGGGAAGCATTAGCTAAATCAAAGTTCTCTGTATTGTAATTTGTGTTGGTTGATAGTTTGTGTGTTCTCATTGGTTCAGTGACTAATTATGCATACTGAGTGTGTTATTAACCAAGAACCACACATAGTATGCTCAAAGATCACTGCCTGGATCACAGCCAAAACAAACACTGGAAATTCCTGAGTGCTATTTTTTCCGTTTGAAGGAAATGGTGGAGGCTGCCGGAGAGGATGAGAGGGAGCTGGCGGCAGAAATGGCTGCTGCCTTTTTGAACGAGAACCTTCCAGAAGCCATTTTTGGTGCCCCAAAGGCTGGCTCAGGACAGTGGGCCTCACTGGTGCGCCTGATCAACCCCATCCAGGGCAACACCCTGGATTTGGTTCAGCTGGAGCAGAATGAAGCAGCCTTTAGGTAATACTTGGGAAATGTTGGGAACGTACGTGCAATGGGAGAAAGAGCTAATTGTGCATTTGGAGTAATCAGTGGAATGAAATGAATTGAGAGGAATACAATCTTGAACATTTTAATTGTTTTGACTGTAGTTCTGTGCATTGCATTATCCCTCTCCTTCTTTCTCTCTCTTTCTTCAGTGTGGCTGTTTGTCGCTTTGCTAATGGAGGTGATGACTGGTATGTGTTGGTGGGTGTGGCAAGAGACATGATCCTTAACCCACGCTCAGTGGGCGGTGGCTACATTTATACTTACCGCCTGGTAGGAGGTGGTGAAAAGCTGGAGTTTGTACACAAGGTGAGTTCAAGGGGAAATAACTCTTCAAAACTGACTACTATTCAGGCCCATCTGTGAGTTTGTGGGTGAAGAATGAAATTCCCTACAAATCTTTTTTCACATGCAAGGTCATATAACCATTATTGGACTGACCAACATCTGTGAGCTGAAAGAAACCTTTGTGTTTGTGTTCTTACCTAATCACAAAGCAATGTTATAGCCTTTTTTATTTTTATACCTTCACATGATTGATAATTCATTGAGTTTGTACTACCAGAATGAGCTAATTTTAACATGCTGTGCTGGCAGACCCCAGTGGAGGATGTGCCCCTGGCCATCGCCCCCTTCCAGGGCAGAGTGTTGGTGGGGGTGGGAAAACTGCTGCGCATTTATGACCTTGGCAAAAAGAAGCTGCTCCGCAAGTGTGAGAATAAGGTAAGCAGGCAAATCAAGGCCCTTACACTGATTGTGTATTGGGAAGGAAATGAGAGCTCAGCAGTGATTGAGAACACACACAAATGAATGTACTTTTTTTTTAATCACTTTGCTTCATTAAATAAGTTTAATTATTTGTTTCCAAACAATGTAAATCTTTCCAAAACAGAAGTATAATCTTTATTTAAAATCTTGTGATCTGCGTTTTTCTGGGAACTTCAGTCCTAGTAGTTACAGCATCTGGGGTCAGGACCTTGCAGACTAAAGAGTCTACACAAATAAGGTGGTCATTTTATAGTCCGAGACTGGAGCTGTATCAGGACTTTGAGAACCCACAGTTATGTATTGAAACACCCACAGCATTGACCAAACTCCAATAGAGTACCAATTATTCAGTGCAAAGCTGTCATATAATTCCTAGTGCCATCAATTTATATTTACACACTAAATATCAAGTAAATATAAAGTAAAATAAAATAACCAGTTAGGTGTATAGCCATTGCACTGAGTGTTAAGAAAACTAAATGCTGACAATGTTGGCAAAAAATCTTTTACCATTTTGTTAGTTTGTATAATAAAACATAATTCAATATCCATACTTTCTTTGATTTCAATTTTATAGAGGTGATTGTATTATTGTTTAATTATTTATTTACTTATTTATGTTTTCATTTTTTGAGGTGTTTAGCATGTTCAAAAACTTGATACACAGGTTTTCACATGGTGAAATGCCATAAAATTCTGGCAAAAGATTAGACTTTGGTGTGGCCCAGGGACTCTATAGCTGTGACATTTCTCTCATTTGTGGGCATCTGGTTTCAACTACATTATACACAATTTGTTGGCATCTGTGTCTTTTATTTAAGACAGACACATTTCACAATTGCATTCATTAACTCCACCAACAGGAAGTCAGCCATGTTGGAATATGTGTTTTTAAAGTTACCAAACTTATGTAGTCCTCCTACAGGATTCATTCATTTCATACCATGTTTAACATCAATATATCAATGATATTACATTGCAAAGGGATTTTTGGTGTTTGCTATGGCGATTCAGTCAAACATGTCATCATGCACAAACAGGAAGTGTAGCATAATTCCTCTGTACATGGTGTGATGTGGCCCACAATTCTCATAAATGTTCAGTGATGAGGTATAATCTTGTGCACATGCCAATAATAATTAATTGTCAGCGCCACCAATTGGAAACAGGACATAAGGCTTTTAAACTAATCTTTTAAATACCCCTCATCAGATTCATGCAAAATTTGGATAGCATGGTCTCAACATATCTGTTGTTAAATTTCAAAGGAATTTTTGATTGTTTAAACAGTATTGCCATGGTAGTGTGATAAATTAATCTCATGCCAAACAAACGTGCCATAATTCCATCGTGTGTAGTAGCTGAAAGTTCACATGTATGTTAAATTATGGGAAATATTTATTTTCACCAATTGGACATAGGCGGTGAGGCTTATGAAGCAAAAATTTCAATACTCCTAGAAGTTTCATCTCATTCTTACTATGTATGTTAAATCAGGGTGATGTATACAAATGGGTTAGTGGTTCATTGTGATAACCACCACTTGGTGGGGCATAAGTGGGGCTTATAGATCAGTGATGACATTTTGTCAGCTTGATGTCAACACTTCTATCATGTTCATCTGCAAGAAGAAATGTTGCTATTTTGAATAGTTTTTGTTTATGGCAGTGTGTTCAATTAACCCATGATACAGTCCAAAAAGGTGGTGGTGTGTAATTCCCCTTTGTGTCATAGGATGTGGCTCAATGTTCACGTGTATGTTCCATTTGAATGCAGTGTAATTAACACCCATACACATAGACACACTGTCGTAGTGGCAACAACTGGGAATAGAATGAGGTTTAATCCAGTGGTTTTCAATCCGGGTCCTGGGAACCTACTGCTCTGCAGTTTTTGCATGGCTCCTTTATTTAACACACCTGGTTCAGATCATCAGCTTGTTAGGATTACCAACATTCATGAACTGATCTGAGTGTGTCAGATATGAGGGATATAGAAAATGCAGAGTGCTGTGTCCCCCAGGATTGAAAAACCACTGGCTTAAATAACCAGTCTTTTATATTCTCCTGCAAAAAGAATTTTAACTTCATTACACAATCATAAATTCATTACACTCACACTTCAATATTGTGACTGCAGCCTCACAACATTGAAAATGCACAATTTCTGTTAGAGTATATGTTTAAATGGAAATGCCATGGCAACACAATATATGATGCTTTTTAATCAAAGTCTTCTCTAATAATTCCACAATGCATCATGCAAAGATGACATTCAAGATGAGTATAATGTTCTGCTTTTCATGCCTTTTAACAAGTCAAAAGGGTAATGGCACTGCCTTCTCACCTTTCATGCTTGGACCTGCCAGTAACTGCTTGCAGCTATATTTATGCATGTTATTTCCCCTTGAAAAACTCGTGTAGGAGTAACATTAATGTTATAGAATCTAGCAGTATTTGTTTCCCCATAAAGGTGAAGGTCTTCAATGTAATTCTAGTGATATTTTAAAATAGAAGTAAAATAAAAATTTCTAGAACAGAATAAACTTTTACATATGAAGTTCTGTGATCTTTAACAGACCAAAAGTTTTATTTTTGCATTAGTACATGTTTGCTTGTTTCTAAGCAATGGAGTGGTTTCTATGTAGTCGTTTGAATGTAACCTTTTAGTTAACCATAATTAGGCATTGGTAATTGGCCAACTTTTCCAGCACTTAGAACACCATTAACCATCCTTACTCTTAATCTTCTGTATTCTGGGGATGACATTTGAGAAATGTGTACTACACACTGGTTCACCTCCAGAGAAACCATCCTGTGCTGTGTTGCTCTTCTCTTATTACGAAGTTGAACGTATGTATATTTGCCCAGGTGTTGGTGTGGTGTGCAGCACCTATATGTAATGCATTATCAGAACTCAAGTGTGTTTTTAAATAATCTATGCCTGTACAATAGTTACTGGACAAAAAGATGTTTGTGAATAATGAGCATGTACTGTCACGCGGATTGAGCGTCTGTCATTTGTAAATATTATAACTGTCTTTTAATCATTGTGTGCTTTATTTTCTACTAGCTATACTGAGGAAAGTTAGTTTTTCTTTGCACCTACTTATCTTACATTTACATTTATTCATTTAGCAGACGCTTTTATCCAAAGCGACTTACAAATGAGAGCACACACACACACCAATGGTAGCAGAGCTGCCATGCAAGGTGCTAGCTTGCCATCGGGGGCAACTTAGGGTTCAGTGTCTTGCCCAAGGACACTTCGGCATGGGATCACCCGGGCCGGGATTCGAACCACCAACCCCACGATTAGTGGATTAGTGGACAACCCGCTCTACCGACTGAGCCACAGCCGCCCGTATCTTGTATGCTGTTACATGTTGTGTTAAACTGCAATTGTGTTGTATTTTCTTGAAGCATGTTCCTAACCTGGTGACGAGCATCCACACCATTGGCCAGCGTGTGATTGTGACTGACATCCAGGAAAGTCTATTCTGGGTGCGCTACAAGCGCAATGAAAACCAGCTCATCATCTTTGCTGATGACACAAACCCACGCTGGGTTACCACCGCCTGCCTGCTCGACTATGACACCATGGCTGCAGCTGACAAGTTTGGGAATATTAGTATTGTGAGTGCCGTATCCACTATCCATTCAGTTTAGCTAGATAATCTTTGTGAGTACTTTTACATGGACCAGAAATAATCTTAATTATTGACCTTATTCTCAATAAGGCAATATTGTGATTAATGTTCTAGAATATAGATCGGTTAACGGCAGGTCAGTACATCCCCACGCCACACTGTCCGAAGTTCCCTCCAGAACTTAACGAAGATGAACTTTCGATTCGTGATGATACCGTATACAGTTTTGGGTGCTTCCTTTTTACTTTTCCGAAACCTTCAAGTGCAGTTAATTATTTATCATGTTATTCGTGTAAATACATGTATTCCACCAACTATATAGCAGGTAAGTACGTAGTTTCGGACGCAGTCATGCGCTCTTGTTTGCCTTCAAACGGTTAAGCTCTGCCATGTGTACGTGTCCTGTCGCAAAATTTCGGTGAAATCTCCCACATGACGTCAATAGTGTGATTAAGGTGTGTACGTCTCTATAATGTGACTAAAATAGGAATACTCTACGTGTCTTAATTCCATTTGTTTAACTTAGAGTATGATTTTAGTCGGATCAAGGTCATCAATAGTCGTTGTTTGCAGGGTAGTTTCTTAATCAGAGTATTGTCTTAATCGGGTTAATATCGAATTATTGTTGTCCATGAAAACGTTAGGTTCCATTTCTAAACATTAAAGACTGATTAATCTTGTGTACGACAATTGTTTGCTAGGTTCGTCTACCACCAAATACCAGTGATGATGTGGATGAGGATCCCACAGGAAACAAAGCATTGTGGGACAGAGGCCTGCTCAATGGAGCCTCCCAAAAGGTATTGGTCTTTGTTAAACTTGCACTCTCTTATCCAGGCTTGGGGAAATTTCACCAGACAGCCTCCATGATTGTTTTTGCGTCAGTGTTTGTGTCTAGCTGCTGTTGAGGTCACTTCAACACACACCCAAACATCCATAGAAGTTAGCTTAGGTCTGTGCTGTGGTCAGTTTCTAAAGACCCCAAAACCACGTTTGTCCACATGCCAGACGCTGTTATTATCTAATCAGGGTCCTAGAATTGCTTAGGTGGACATGGGGGAAATTCCCAGTGCGCCCCAATGACTTGTTGGGAATTTAGGCACATGCCAAGAGTGTGTGTAAGCAAGTAAGAGGAGGAAAGGGTGGGTTGACATTGGCTTATTGAAAAGGAGCTTGTTTGTGCATGTTAGCAAATGACCTTAATATGAACTGGTTATGAATATTGGTGCTTAATTTATCAGAACATGTGTGTTGATGAGTGTGAAGTGTTCACGCAGTAAAAGGAAGTTAGTGGCCAGATGACCACCGCGTTCTTACGCTGTTTATTTATGTTCCAGGCTGATGTAATTATGAACTACCACATAGGAGAAACAGTCCTGTCACTGCAGAAGACCACGCTCATCCCTGGAGGCTCTGAGTCTCTGGTGTACACCACTCTGTCAGGTGGCATTGGCATCCTTGTACCCTTCACTTCTCATGAGGTATGGTTGTATTTCTGTTGAAAATTAAAAGCATCTGATAAAAAGGTCAAAGGCACTGTCTAGGCCATTTGTCCCTTTTCTCAGTGACAGCTTGGTATTGTGTCCAAACAGTGTGTGCAGTTCAGTGCTCTTGTGCTTATTTCAAAGGGAAAACAGAGCTGCAGTGTCACGGTGGAAATTCATTTGTTAATTGAGGCACAAAAAAGTCTAAGTTTTTGTTCCCTAGCAGTACAAAAAAAAGCTCAATGTATTTTTTTTTTTTTTTTAAATTAACTTTTGGGTAGAATTTGGCAATGATCTGCACACAATGTTAACTAAAAAAATAATGAACTGTATGTATATTTGTGGGTTATTTCCATGCCAAAAAAGTGCCATCCACATTAATATTGTTTTCTGTGCCCTCAGGATCATGACTTCTTCCAGCACTTAGAAATGCACATGCGCTCAGAGTTTCCTCCACTTTGTGGCCGAGACCATCTTAGCTTCCGCTCCTATTACTTCCCTGTGAAGGTTAGTACACGTACAGGAAAGTCTGTCATTCAGTGTTTTGCAAGCCACTTTTAACAAGTGTTGCAATTTCTTAGTATGATTAAATGATAAAGGATACAGTAATGTTGTCTGTAGTGGTTATATACATATAAACAAGAGTGCATTATCAGAAAACATGCCAACAGCTTACAGTAATACACTTATTCTTAAAAGCTGTATGGTAATATTTTGCCTGAGGGGAAAAGTGAAGGGAAGCTTGTGTCCTGAGCCACAGGCATGTTTTACCTGAGGCTGTTTTGCCAGTGTAATTGCAATGAGTGAATATTTATTTAGATAGTTTAAGTAGGTTTAGGAATGCTGTCTCAACAAATGGAGCAACACTGTTAATTCTATTGTTTTGAATGAAAGCAAAACTGTAGTATTACTACAAAAAAAGGAATTAAATCGAGACCCAACAAGGAAATTTGAGCAAACACACATGTACTCGACGGCCTTTGAGTCATGTTCTACACCTAACAGGAAATAGGAGGGGGAAAACTGTTCTGAAAGGTGCATTAAATTGCATTTTATATGTATAAATTGCTGGTTTGTGTTGCAGAATGTAATTGATGGAGATCTCTGTGAGCAGTTTAACTCCATGGATCCCCACAAGCAGAAAAGTGTTGCTGAAGAGTTGGACCGCACACCACCAGAAGTGTCTAAGAAATTGGAAGACATCCGCACACGTTATGCCTTTTAAAAGCCTAGTTGAGGTTATTCTCCAAATTACCTTTTTTCCAACACACTTTTTCAGTGCAGCCACAAGTTTTCAGCCATAAATGAGTACAGTATTGTGGATGAGTGCACCGAAAACTGTTTGAGACAGAACCCATTAGAGAGATGAGATGTCCCTGGAGCAGTGTAGTTGAAGATTTCAATGTCATGGTCCAAGTTGTGGCTTGAACAGAGTAAGGAGTTGAACATGTTGAACAATACTTTTTCTGCTGCCACAATGTTTGACATTGTCTGATTTTTGTTGTGTGAATCATAAGATTTCATATTTAGCGACATGTTTGGTTCATTTGGAGGTTGAAAATAGTATCGCTCTAGTATCATGTCATTGTTCCAAATGATGGTGGAATTTGCAAAATAACTATAGCTGTCTTTACAGAGGAACAGTGGGGTGTTTGTGGTTGTAATTTTTTTTTCCACTTGGGTCTGTTGCCCATCTTAAACCAATTTACCCACACTTCTTTCTAACACTGTACCAAATGAAATACCATTTGTAAAATTTGTCACAGTTTTGTAAATAAATGTTTTGGGTTTTTTTATTCAATTTTGTATTAGTCAGTTTTCATCTTTGGCACCTTTGTTGGGCTTTAGGTAGAAAATGGGTCATGTAAAGAATACTGTCCCTTTACGCACACAGGTAAGACAGGATTTTTCAGTGCAACCCCTCCAAACCGAATTGCTCTTTTCTCTCGTGTCTTGTGTTCTGGTGATGCTTTTCTCACAATATTGTTAAGCTGCCAGTGTGAAGTGCACAAACCTTTATTTTCCCAGCCAGTCAGACTACTTTAAGTCTGTTGCTTGTGGCCTGCAGTCCCAGTCATTCTACAAAATGATCCATCTGTGAAGTTTGTCTAGTAAGGCCTCAGGAATGTTTGTCTATATTGGAGTTGTAAAGAATCTTTTTGTGCAAACTTTGTTTTAACAAAAACACCTCAGTGGATTTTTGAATGGGCATTAAAAAATCTAGTTTAGGACATTTGTCTTACAGGTGAGTTTAAACTAGATAAAAAAAATTCCAGTCAGTATTTGTTTTGGATCCTGTGTGGTGTTCAGCCCTGTAGTAATGGTCAGTTTTGACTGAGGGTGTAAACCTGGCGACTTGTATGAGGTGATTGGTAGGATTAGAATTTTTTTTTTAAAACTTAACCCTTTGGATTTGTCTGTCATTTTAGTGACATATAGCCTAAATGAAAAGGCTACATATGCCAGAGAAAATAAATGGTGTATTGGGTTGGCAGTTTTTGGAATTTATTTTTGGCCTATGCACAGGTGTATATTGGATTTGTTTGTTTTTATCCCCCATCCCCTCATTGCTTCAAAATCCTTTGCAATCATCACATGTACTTGTCATGATTACATTTAGAGTTATGTAATGAGTGTGATCCCATATGAATGTGAATTTCACATGATCTGTATCTAATTTCTGACCGTTAGACATAAAACCACATGTCCTATCATGTGAACATTTATCATGTAAAAAATAAATGTTAGAAAGTCACATGTGAAAGTGTGGATTATAAGACGAAAACAATGTGCAACATTCCCATGACCTATTTGTATGGGATTACAGTGATTAATGGTTCACTGCTATTGATTTTGTGCTCATGCAATTATAAGAGGTGTCTCTAAATAGTATGGTGTGAGTCACAAACTGGTGCTATTACAGGGGTTTGAGGGGAGAAGTTTACCCTGTAAGAATGTAAGAGAGTTAATACACACTTGAGTAGCTTTTCTGTATGGTCCAAAAAAAAAACTAAAGCCATCTAACATTGAGTATTGTGTTTGGTCGTGAAGTACTTGTTTTAACAAAAAAAAACAACCATTAGGATTTCATAGTTAAAATTCATGCAGGCTTATGGTTCCAATGTCTGTTTTGTAGCTATTGCGACCAACAGTTTCAGTCACTAATTCTGCTCCAGTAACCACTTTAATCCGGGTTATGGTCACAGTGGATCTGGAGGCTATCCCAGGAATACTGAGTGTGAGGTGGAAATTCCCCCCTCCATGAGACACCAGCCCATAGCAGAGCACCATGTTCACATACTCCATTCATAACAAAGGCAATTTAACATGGAAAGTCCACCTACATGCACTTTTTTGGGTAGTGGGAGACAAGATCAGACTAGGGACCTTGGAGCTGGAGGAGTTAGCACCCCCTACAATTTGGGCGGTCCAATTTATAGTGTCAATGATTTATAACTAGCATGCAGTTTTAAAAAATATGTAGCCTAAATAAAATTTCCATTACTAAGTGTTCACGGGGGCACCTATAAAAACTCGTATGACTGGGCCATTTTAATAAGACAAAAAAAAAAAAACCTGCAGCAGTTGATATTTATGGAACAGATGAAGATGGCTGACACATTTAAAAAAAAAAAAGAATTTAACATCAGGTCATGCGGATCTATACATGTCTCTGAAAGTACAGAATCTACAGGAGGGTCACTAACTAGAGAAGATAAAAACAAGAATAATTCAGTCTATGTAAACATAGAGTGGAGTGACTACAGGAAGAGACATGATGTCATGTCAGTGAAACAGTGATTTAAAGCCATTTCGTTCATGCTTATCCGTCTGGGTTTTCCCAGTTTACATCATGTTTAGTGTTACCCATGGTGTCTTTGCTTTGGTTGGGGGTCATGGAATCCCCCTCCAGTCTACTTTCAATTGGTTTGAAAGTTCAATTATTAGTTGAAACTCAAACTAATTAGTATGGATTATTGGGAGCACAGAATAAGCAGGATATCAGCCTGTGCCTGAGAAGAACCAGACTCAAGGCAAGGCAGGCTGTGGTTTTGACATTACACGGCCAGAGTAGTAAACTGAATATACTTGTGTGGTAGGCAGGCAGGCGTAGCCCACTTCAAGCAGCCTCACAAAAGAAGGTTTTTAAGGAACTTTGCCCAGCTTGACATTCTTAGCAGCTTCTTAACCACAATGAATGCACGGAAGGAATTAGTAATGTGGGCAGGTGGGCGTTTGTGGACGGCCTGTGGCTTTGTGGAGAGAGCGAGATGTGGGGGTGTGTACAGACAAATATAAGGTTTGATTGGGGGTTTTTTGTTTGTTTTTAAATCATGTTTCTAATTGGGCCAGATGATTATTACAATGTGGCAACTCACAAATAAGCTTTGTGCTGATTAAAAGCATTGTGTGTAGAAGTAAATGTGTAAATAGTTGAACTGGGCCTTAGAAGGTAGTGTAGCCATAAATAAAGCAGTAGTTCACCCTGGAAAAACATTAAATGTGTTTATATTGCAATGTGTGTGATGTGCTTATCAATTCTTGTGCTAATCTGTTATTACTGTGAGAAGTTCAGTGCTGATGTCCCAGGGGACCTTGCTAGCATGCAGTTTAGAATCTCAATAATAAGGGATAACAGTCAGATTTCACAGCTAGCTACTAAAATTAAGAGTAAGAGCTTGTTTTCTCACTCACCTTTTTCCAAATCCCAGAACCAAGTTCCAGAATACAGAGCAGAGAATATAGATGAGAGAGCTGGACAGACTAATGAATTAAAGCACTGCTGCATCATCTTTTTAGATACCAATGAAGAAAGATTAAATGCCATTGCCATCACTATCGGCAGGTAGTCAAACAGCATTGTGGGTAATGTAGGAAACTGTTAACCAAGTTGAAAATAGACCAAGATGAGAGAAGTTTAAATAATAAAAAAAAAAGTTCAAGAAAAATTACATTTGAACAAGTTCTTAAAAATGATAGTGAAATGCAATTGAAACAACTTTTTCATTTTTTAAGCCTATATTTCTGTTTTAAGAGATTAATTTAACTACCTACATGGTGGTGGTCAGACCTAAAATATACATCAAAATGCGAGAAAAAATATTTTTTTAGAAGAGATACCTAATACAGCAAACCCCTTAGATTCCATCCATCCTCTACTGCTTACTCCTTTATCAGGGTCTTAGACTGTTTTGCTTTGTCACAGCAGTTTACATACTTGACTGTAAGGACATGTTTTTGCAACTTGAAAATGAAAGGATGTTATTATAAAGCAATATAAGCTTGTACTACATCAATATTTACACAGTCAATTACAGTCCTAGAGCTCAGTGGTGCGTGCTGTTTTCTCCTGTCCTCCCTTCAATTTAACTTCTCTGGAAGGTTAATATTTATCCATACAGAAAAGTCAAGTGAAAAATCATGCTTTACATGAGAGTTTTCACAAAACTCATGTTCTGTTGTACACATTTTCCACATACTGTGTACAGTGCTGTGAAAACGTATTTTCCCCATCCTGATTTCATTCTGTTTTTGTGTATATCTCAGACTAAATTGTTTCAGAAATTAAAACAAAATCTAAGATTAATGGTAGCAAATACAAAATACAGTTTTTAAATGATAGTTATACATTGAAGTAAAAAAGTTGACCAATACCAGCTGGAGCTGTATTTGTCCCTATAGTTACTAATTCCCAAAATCTATGAAACTGCATTCATAATGGGGTTCAGCCGGACTAGACACAACCAGGCCTTATTACTGCAAACGCTGTTCAATCAAATTAACACTTAAATAGAATTTTTTCAAACTGCAGGAAGTTGGTTAAAAGATCTTACCCAGTACCACACTATGCCAAAATTGAAAGAAATTCCAGAAATAATTATAAGGTGATGCATCAGTCTGGGACGGGTTACAAAGCTATTTCAAAGGCTCTGGGACTCCAAAGAACCACAACAGGAGCCATTATCTCCAAATGAAAAAACTTGGCACAGTAGTGAACCTTCCCAGAAGTAACTGACCTTCCAACATTCTTCCAAGAGCACAGCAATGACTCATCCAGGAAGTCAAAAAAGAGCCAAGGACAACATCAAAGGACCTACAGGCCTCTCTTGCATCAGAAAAAGGTGACCGTTCATGACTCCACTATTATTAAGACACTGGGCAAAAATGGCATCCATGGAAGCGTGGCGAGGTGAAAACCACTTGTAACCCAGAAGAACATTAAGGCTCAGTTGAATTTTGACAACACACTTTGATGATCCTTTTAAGAGAATGTTCTATGGATGGATGAGTTGAAGGGGAACTGTTTGGGAGACATGGGCCCCATTACACCTGGCATAAACCAAACAGACTTCCACAAAAAGAACATCATACCTATGGTCAAGCATGGTGGTGGAAGTGTGATGGTGTGGGGATGTATTGCTGCTTCAGGGCCTGGGCAACTTACAATAATTGAAGGAAGCATGAATTCTGATTTCTACCAGAAAATCCTAAAGGAGAATGTCTGGTCTTCAGTCCGTAAATTGAAACTCAGGCGCAACTGGATTATGCAGCAAGACAATGATCTAAATAATGGGAGTAAATCCTAGTTCTAGAAGTAAGTGAAAGATTGATCTCCAGTTATCAGAAGCGTTTGGTTGCAGTTATTGCTGCTAAAGTTGGCACAACCAGATTTTAAGATTAGGGGGGGGGGCAATTAGTTTTTCACATTGGTTGTAGTTCTTTAAAAAAGTAAGTGTTAATACACTCTTTCTTACTGTATCATCTAAAAAAAATAAACTCAAACCATCTAGCATTGAGTATTGTGGTAGTTGGTGTAGTACTTGTTTATAAAAATAAATTAATAAACCTTTACTTTCAACCTGAAATTGAATGCAGGCATACAGGTGTCCATTTGTAGCTATTGTGACCAACAGTTTCAGTCACTAATTCATCGTCAAAAGGCACCTGATTAGCAATTTAACATAGCCAGTCCACCTAAATACATGATTTTGGGAGGAGGGAGAAAACTGGAAATCCCAGAGAAAAAGAGAACACCACATAGGGCGGCTGTGGCTCAGTCGGTAGAGCGGGTTGTCCACTAATCCACTAATCGTAGAGTTGGTGGTTCGAGTCCCGGCCCGGGTGATCCCATGCCGAAGTGTCCCTGAACCCTAAGTTGCCCTTGATGGCAAGCTTGGCAGCTCTGCTACCATTGGTGTGTGTGTGTGTGTGAATGGGTGAATGAGAGACAGTGCTTTGGATAAAAGCGCTATATAAATGCAACATTTACCATTTACCACATGAAACTCCATTCAGTCAATAACCTGAGCTCAGGATCAGACTGGGGACCCTGAAGCTGGAGGGATTGGACCACCCCCAAAAATTTTAAATTAAGGTTAGGGCTCCATTCCTCTGTCCATTCCTCCAATTTAACTTCTCTAGAAGTTTAAGATTTATTCTGACTAAATGGATGATTCGTCACCTTTACGAAAAGTCACATGTGAATACTCATGCTTTACATGTGATTTTTACACAAGTATATTCAGCCACTTCATGTTCTGTTTCACACATTTTTTTTCACATGCTGTGTGTTTTATTTTCTGCATACGATTTCTTTAAAAACTCACTTAACTTCACTTGACTTTATTGTCACATGGTTTCACTTTTCACATTTAGTTACATATTATTAACATAATAATTTAACATAATTTAACTTAATTATATTCATGCTTACTTGAACTCACATAACATGATTAATTGCACCTTCACATGCTTTTCATGTGACCATATATTACATAATGATGTAAAAAAAAAAAAAATGTATGATCACATGCAATGTGTGATTTTTCTGTAAGGGCACCTGGGATTTTGCTCTGTCACCTTGGAATATTAATACAACCCCAATTCCAAAAACGTTGGGATGCTTTGTATAATGTAAATAAAAACAGAATGCAATGATTTGCAAATCTCATAATCCCATGTTATTCACAATAGAAATAGAAAAACATATCAAGTGTTTAAACTGAGTTAATGTACAATATTAAGTGGGAAAAAAAGGTCATTTTGAATTTGACGGCCGCAAAACACGTCTCAAAAAAGTTGGGACGGGGCAACAAAAGGCTCTAATAACATGGGTTTATGGGATTTGCAATTCAGTGCATTCTATTTTTATTTACATTATACACAGTGTTCCAACATTTTGGAATTGGGGTTGTAAATAGTCACAGAGGTGCTTTAAGCTTTGCAGGGTTAAATTAACACAGGCAGTGTTGTATGTAGGTTTGGACACAAATTAAGAGTGGATTTCCTTTTAAAGGAAAAATCGCATACACTTCACATGTTCTCCTATGTTTTTTGATTATGTGAGTAAATATGAGAGTGATAAGATGAAGGTGCTTGCCATGAAATTGCACATGTGAATTCAAGTGAATACATGACATCATGTAAATAATATGTGATGATGTGAAAAGTCCTGTAAGGTTAGACACTATATTCGGTGAATTCAGGTATATTGGCACATAAGCTTAATTGTAGCAGGGATTTTCTTGCCCTGATAAGTGAAAGTAAAAACAGCTCTTGCAGTACATCATTTAAGAGGGTGTTGTAAGCATCAACCGAGCAGTTGCCAATATAGTCCACATATTTATTATGCATATATACATAAGATGCACTACTGTAACAAAATAAGCATAATACTAGTTAAAATTATGGACATATGTTTTTTGTAATCTAAGATGTATCTTTAACAGGAATCATAGTCAGGGCTGGGTTAAGTAAATAAGATTCAATTAATCTAAGTGTGTTTTACTTTACTGGAAAACCCTGTAAGACATGTATTCACATGTTTTTCACATGTGATTATGTGAGTCATCTTTAACCCAACCCTAATTATGATACATTTATTACAAAGTATAATGACACCAAGGAAAGTAACTAGTAACTGAAGTTACTTCCTGAATTCTGGATATATACAGTCAAGGGAAAAAGAAAGTGCACCCTACTTAAATTCTATGTTTTTATATTTAATTCAGGTCCAAAATAACAATTGTGTGGTCCACGCCATCTTCTATAAACAAACAAATAACCTCAGGTGACTACAAAAAAAACAACACAACAAATTTCAAAATGTAGTAAATCTTTTATCCAACAAGTAAACCAACATTCAGAAACAAGGCAGGGAACAATATGTACACCCTTCCTACTTCCACAATCTTTAAGAGAGTGTAAGTAGTTCATAGTTATCATCAAGTGTGACCTTTATCACTCTGAGGTTCTGGAGTACTTAGCGTATGCCTACATCATGCCAAGGAAGTAAATGTAGCTGCTCATCAATCTGGGAAGGGTTATAAGGCCATCTACAAACAATTTGAAATTCACCATTCTACAGTGACCAGGGTTGTTTACAAGTGGAGCCTTCAAGACAGTTGCCAATCTTCCCAGGAGTCGGTGTCCATCGTTTGCTCTCAAACCCAAACTGCAGAAATAGTTAAGTAACAAATATATATATATATATATATATATATATATATATATATATATATATATATATATATATATATA
>JAFFST010055701.1:14882-28778 GCA_022414735.1 Noturus placidus
CCACCCAGGAATGTTTACATATGATTCATTTATTTATGATTCATGTACATGTGATTCAATTACATATGATTCGTATTATTTTCATAAATCCATACAGAATCAAAGAAAAGGAAGAAATTAGAAATTAAAAATAAAAAATAAAATATATATATATATATATATAAATTTAAAAAAATTACACCTTTCTTACAGGTACAGACTCCACCCACATACATCTGTATGATTACATCTGTCTGTCTCACTCTCCATCTGTCTCACTATTAGGGCGATCGTATTTTATCCGATCATCACCTTCCTCTTGCTTGCAGTCTGTATTGCTTACTGGGCCACAACAGCTGTGTATCCTTTGTCTTTGTGTGTGTGTGTGTGTATATGTGTGTGTGTGTATATATGTGTGTGTATGTATATATATGTGTGTGTGTGTGTGTGTGTGTGTGTGTGTGTATGTGTGTGTGTACGTGTGTGTGTGTGTGTGTGTATATTTGTGTGTGCGTGTATATTTGTGTATATATGTGTGTGTGTATATTTGTGTGTGCGTGTATATTTGTGTATATATGTGTGTGTGTGTGTGTGTGTGTATATTTGTGTGTGCGTGTATATTTGTGATTTGTGTGTGTGTGTGTGTGTGTCAGTGATATTAGCACAGAATTGTTGTTTTTTCTTCTTTTTTTTGGTTGGTTTTCCTCCTTAATTTGATCTTGCCCAATTCCCAAGCTGTTGCTCATGCAGTGTAACACACTCGGGTGAGCTAACAGACACCCTCTATTGGCTAGTGTGGCTGTGATTGACAGGGGAGAGAGAGTATGCCCCTCCCACAGCCAGTTTTGTTCTCTTGGCCACGTACGGCTGTGACATTGTCAGGATTTGTACTCTCAGTAGGACACTGGGGCAAATGCTTTTCTGTGTTACTCAAGTGTATAAAGATCATTCTTAATCAGAAAATATCTTCAAATATAAAAAGTAATCCTCAACGTGTGACGTTCAGTTTTCTGGCCTCGTCTGGTGAAGCTGTGTATAAAGTGATTTCAGCACAACCAGACTGTAAATACAGAAATATGACCTGTGACCCTCAGGTACGTACACACACACACACACACACACACACACACACACACTACAGCTACAACAGCTCACACACAATACCCTGTCATACGACTAACAGATACAGCTGCCACGCCCCCTTCCATATCAAAAATAAAAATACTGAATAAATAAATTGAGTCGATTCTAAAAAGCTGTGCTTTGTGTATTGTGTGTGTGTGTGTGTGTGTGTGTGTGTGTGTTCTCTCCACTGCAGACATTCAATCAGGGGAATGTGAGCAGTGTGTGTAGGAGTTCTCAGTGTGTGTTTGCGTTTTATGGCGGTGAGAGTGTGTATCATCGCTACATGGCGGTTCTGCAGCTGTGTAACGTGTTCGTGTTGCTGTGGCTGGTGAACTTCGTGCTGGCGTTGGGGCAGTGCACGCTCTCCGGTGCTTTCGCCTCCTACTACTGGACACTGAACAAACCTGCTGATATCCCAGCATGCCCTGTGTCTGCCTCCTTCAGTCGTACTCTCAGGTCTCCTCCTGTTATTTATTTATTTTATGTACACCACACTGTTATTGAGTTCTGGACTGTGATTGGTCAGAAGGTGTTGATTAATTTTCTATAACAGCAGCTCTGACAGTAGCGCAGCTGCACGTCACAGCTTTATATTAACGCACTCACACTAACACGGAGATGTTTAGATAACATTTATGGAAGGAGTCTCCAGTGTCAGTGCTCTGTAACAGTTAAAGGAAAGTCTTTAAAAGAGAGAGAGGCTGGTGATTAAGAACAACTGTTCATAATAACTTAATAACGTGAGTGAGAACAGGAACTACAGTCGCCTCCGAAATTATTGGAACGCAAGACCGGTTCATTGGTGGAAAGGTGTAATGTATCAGTTCTGTGTGTTATGTGATGTATTAATGAGTGTGTTTAATGCTCCAGGTTCCATACAGGTTCTCTGGCCTTCGGTTCTTTGATCCTGTCCACAGTTCAGTTCATTCGCATCGTTCTGGAATACCTGGATCACAAACTGAAAGGTAAACCGCTTGTGTGTCCCCAACACCTTCCTCCTGCAGCATTGTAGAGAAACCTGCGCTTTAACCTCGGCTCAGCTAACGAAGATAACTGTGTATACTGTGTGTCTGTTTACACTCAACAAATACACAAACACCAAAAATAACAGCGATAACAACATGACTAACAACAATAATACTAATAATTGTGTGTGTGTGTGTGTGTGTGTGTAGGTGTTCATAATACTCTTGCACGTTTCCTGCTTTGTTGCCTGAAATGTTGTTTCTGGTGTCTTGAGCACGTGATCAGGTTCATGAACAGAAACGCTTACATCATGGTGAGATATGTGTATATAAACACACACATTATTAATCTGAATGCATCGGTTATGTTCTGAATGATTCTGTGATGTGTGGGTGTGTGGGTGTGTGTGTCAGATTGTGATATTTGGGAGGAATTTCTGTGCCTCAGCGAGAGATGCC
This sequence comes from Noturus placidus, assembly GCA_022414735.1. NCBI lineage: Eukaryota > Metazoa > Chordata > Actinopteri > Siluriformes > Ictaluridae > Noturus > Noturus placidus. The sequence continues at coordinate 17,411 of JAFFST010055701.1, forward strand.
TGTTTCCTGATGATGAGGAATGTGATGAGGTGAGAAACACAAAGCCCTTAGTGCTGATAACTGACACAAACAGAAATTTTATGGAGCTGTTCAGGAGTTTCTGTCACACACATACAAATATGCGTGCACACACACACACACACACACACACACATACACACACACACACAACATATAAAACCGATTATATAAAGCACTATTCAGACCAATTTCAAACAGTAGAAAGTCGCAGAGTGAGTAGGCCAGTGTCTGAGCTCAGAGGGCACAAACTTATTCACACCAAGGGACTTATTATTCACAGAGGACTTTTCATCCTGTTGCCATGGTGACACTAAGAAAAGTTATAAATGAGCACTATGACTAAAACCAGAACTCCGTCTCACTGGGTTCATCATTTCAAAGTGAGGGGGTGCAAACTTTTATACTCGACTTTATAACAGTGCTCACATACGTTTGTGTGTGTGTGTGTGTGTGTGTGTGCGCGCACGCGCGCGTGTCTGCAGGGTTGCGGTGTTGGATAAAGTCACTGATTTCCTGCTGTTTCTGGGGAAAATCCTGATTTCAGGAAGTGTCGGTGTGTCTCTCTCTGTCTGTCTCTCTCTCTCTCTCTCTCTGTCTGTCTGTCTCTCTCTCTGTGTCTGTCTGTCTGTCTCTCTCTCTGTAAATATATATCTGTTCCTCTCTGCCTCGTTCTTCCTTTATTACAGTTCATTCTCCATCTTACTCTCCTAAATGTAATTTTTTTCTCAGTGTGTTTGTAAAATACTGTAAAATAATTTCATGTTTAATAAAATGATCTCATTACAGCATTAAATCTACTCATTAAATCAGGTGTTGAGTCAGGTGTTCTGGAGCATTAAAGCATTACCCTGTGGACATGTTCCTGGGTTTCAGGCGTCCTCGCGTTTTTCTTCTTCACTCGTCAAATTCCAGCGTTTCAGGAAAAAGTGTCGTCACTGAACTATTACTGGGTCCCCCTGCTGGTGAGTTGCGATATTATGACGTCATCATGATGGAGACGTCCTCTTTTTTACTGACAATAAGACTCTTTACAACGTAAATCATTCTGAATTATTAATCAGCATCAACAGTGATTTTACTTCAATGATCATTTAAAAATATGACTATGGCCACAGTAGTTCTGTTCCTCAGAGTTCCTCAGTGGTTCTGATGGTGTTTGGAATGTGCTCTCCTGCAGACGGTGGTGTTTGGATCGTATCTAGTGGCTCATGGCTTCTTTAGCGTCTATGCCATGTGTGTGGATACACTGTTCCTCTGCTTCTGTAAGCATCAACACCACAAAGAGTAAAACACAACACACAGCTGAAATAAACACGGTCTGAACACTGACATTAAACAACTTTATTCAACAAAGTCTGTGAGCAGGAGCTGAAAATCACATCACTGTGCTTTGAGATTTGACAACATTAATAATAATAAGACAAAGGTATTAAGTCTGTGTTTTGTGACCATGTGACCTGTTCCTGCCGATTGATTGGTCCATGAAGGATGAACATTAACAGTGTGTTGATGTTTTCAGTGGTGGATCTGGAGAAGAACGATGGCTCTGCATCTCGGCCGTACTACATGAGCAGCACACTGAGGTCCATCCTGAACAACAAGAACCACAGGACAACCGAGGAGAGGAAAAGGGGCGGAGCTCTGAGGAGGAAGTGAAGGAGTGGAGGCATGAGCTGATGGACAGACTCATTCAGACTCTCTGTCTGAGAGAAAAGCTTTAAAAGACCGGTTTAAACAAGTTTAATCTTTTTACTACGGATTAATTTACAATATTATTACAATATTTTGAGTTTCCATGCAAATGACATTGTATCTCAGTATAGTGTAGAACTGATATTCAGCGCACACACACACACACACACACACACACACACACACACACACTCATTAGACCTGTAAAGTATTCAAATAATTAAAATTCCTTGTGGAAGTGATTATAATAACAGTAAGTTTCAGCATGAGGTCTAACGCTGTGTTCAGATGGAAACTTCAGGAACATCAACATTTCTCTCATCTGATAAATTATTAAGGAAAACTAAAATGATGGCGTAATTACACTTTCGCTAACGGTCGGAAACATCAGTGTGTCCCTGTTAGTCAACTTCTGATGTGGTGAAGATCTGAGGAGTGACGTTCATGTGAAATCTTTACTCTCATAAACAGGGTGGAACACAGCTGAGCTTCAGCACTGCAGTGAAGAACGCACGCTGAAGTGTTCAAAATGATTCAAACTTTATTTTCTCTGTTTAGAAGATGATGTGGAACACGAGAGACTGCATATGAAAAGGGGGTTTTATTAATCTTCATATACACACATACACACACATATACACACACATACACACACACACGTACACACATACACACACACACACATACACACAGACACATACACACACGCACACACATACACACAGACACATACACACACGCACATACACACACGCGCACACACACACATACACACACGCGCACACACAGACACACATACACACATATATATTCACAGCTTTATCGCTTGTGTGTTTGTGTCCATGCAGTACAGTGTTTTATATTATTTTTCTAACTGATCTGTTTTTAATTGTGTTTTTTCTCATATTGAGATCTCTCTCTGTCTCTCACACACACACACGGGGTTTGTATGTTTGACTCTTGTGTGTGTGTAAGTGAAGTGTGATCACACACTAAGGTTAGACTTGCACAGATATTTCAGCAGTGTAATTAAAGTGTAATTAAGATGAAGGCGCCTCAGCACTGTTTTTGAATATTATTATTTTTTATAAAGCTGCTTTATAAACTGTTCGTCGTACATTTGATATGAATTTAGTATTTTCAGAATAAATGTGTAAGATCAGTGTTTATTCAGCATGGAGTTTATCTCTGGTGAGATTCACACTTCTCTCTCTCACGCTGCTGTTTACAGAATCAGTGTTCGTTCTGTTTCAAATAAAAACCGAAGATTAATTAATTAATTACTACATCAAAAATATCAGCTTTAATATTTATATTCATTGTGTTCATGTTTATTTTATTCTACAAATAAAACTGTTTTAACATTTAATCAAATTGTATCATTTGTTTTAATGAATAGATGTGCTCATTGTGTTCTATATACCATCTAAATACTACACAATACTACACTACACAGTACACTACACAGTACTATACTACACAGTACCGTAGTACACAATAATATACTACACAATACTGTACTACACAGTACTATAATACACAGTACTCTACTACACAATACACTACACAGTACTCTACTACACTACACAGTACTATACTACACAATACTACACTACACAGTACTCTACTACACAATACACTACACAGTACTATACTACACAGTACTCTACTACACAATACTACACTACACAGTACTCTACTACACAATAATATACTACACAATACTGTAGTATTACACAGTACTATAATACACAGTACTCTACTACACAATACACTACACAGTACTCTACTACACTACACAGTACTATACTACACAATACTGTACTACACAGTACTCTACACAATACCACACTACACCGTACTATACTTCACAATACTACACTACACAGTACAGTACTATACTACACAATACTGTACTACACAGTACTCTACACAATACTACACTACACAGTACTATAATACACAATACTCTACTACACAATACACTACACAGTACTCTACTACACTACACAGTACTATACTACACAATACTACACTACACAGTACTCTACTACACAATACACTACACAGTACTATACTACACAGTACTCTACTACACAATACTACACTACACAGTACTCTACTACACAATAATATACTACACAATACTGTAGTATTACACAGTACTATAATACACAGTACTCTACTACACAATACACTACACAGTACTCTACTACACTACACAGTACTATACTACACAATACTACACTACACAGTACTCTACTACACAATACACTACACAGTACTATACTACACAGTACTCTACTACACAATACTACACTACACAGTACTCTACTACACAATAATATACTACACAATACTGTAGTATTACACAGTACTATAATACACAGTACTCTACTACACAATACACTACACAGTACTCTACTACACTACACAGTACTATACTACACAATACTGTACTACACAGTACTCTACACAATACCACACTACACCGTACTATACTTCACAATACTACACTACACAGTACAGTACTATACTACACAATACTGTACTACACAGTACTCTACACAATACTACACTACACCGTACTATACTTCACAATACTACACTACACAATACTGTACTACACAATACTACACTACACAGTACTACAATACACAATACTTCACTACACAATACTACACAATATACTACACAATACTGTACTACACAATAATATACTAAACAATACTTCACTACACAATACTACACAACACAATATACTACACAATACTACACTACACAATACTATACTACATGATATTATACTACACTACACAGTATTACAATACACAGTACTATACTACACAATACTTCACTACACAATACTACACTACACAGTACTCTACTACACAACATTATACTACACAATACTTCACTACACAATACTATACTTCACAATACTTCACTACACAATACTACACTACACAGTACTCTACTACACAACATTATACTACACAATACTTCACTACACAATACTATACTACACAATACTTCACTACACAATACTCTACTACACAACATTATACTACACAATACTTCACTACACAATACTTCACTACACAATACTATACTTCACAATACTTCACTACACAATACTACACTACACAGTACTCTACTACACAACATTATACTACACAATACTTCACTACACAATACTTCACTACACAACGCTATACTACACAATAATATACAATTCAATTCAACTTTATTTGTATAGCGCTTTTTACAATAGACATTGTCTCAGAGCAGCTTTACAGGAATATAAACACAGTACACACACAGTAAAAGTGAGAAATTATCCCAACTGAGCAAGACACTGAGTGGAGACAATGGCAAGGAAAAACTCCCTAAGATGTTTAAGAGGAAGAAACCTAGAGAGGAACCAGACTCAGAAGGGAACCCATCCTCATCTGGGTCACAACTATACTGTGATAATGTGGCAGTGATTTCAGGTCTGTAATCTTTCAGTTGGCCAGCAGGGGGCAGATTAACTGCACTATCACATTTACACAACGTGGACGTCTCTCTGCTTTTTTTGTTGAAGTGCGTGTGTGTGTGTGTGTGTGTGTGTGTGTGTGTGTGTGTGTGTGTGTGTGTGTGTGTGTTAGAAAATATTATCTGGTTAGCAGTTAGCATTAAACATGAATAGTTTTATATCAAATATATTTTTGTTTGTCTCCTGTTCATCACATTTGAGCTGAGGCAGATTTCCTTCGCTGTGTGTGTGTGTGTGTGTGTGTGTGTGTGTGTGTGTGTGTGTGTGTGTGTGTGTGTGTGTGTGCGTGTGTGTGTGTGCGCGCGCGTGTGTGCGTGTGTGTGTGTGTGTGAGTGTGTGTGCGCGCGCGCGTGTGTGTGTGTGTGTGTGTGTGTGTGTGTGAGTGTGTGTGTGCTGTTACTCTGGAGATGAAGAAACACTGCAGATAATTGGAGCAGGAAGCTTCAGGTCGAGCTGGGAGTGTTTTACAGTTAGAGTTCTTATTCAGAAAGTTGTGTTGTGTTTGTGAAGGTGTTATAGAGAGTTCACCGTGCTGTGAAGGTGTTATAATGCTGAAGGTTTAGATCAGATCATCACCTCAAACTGAGAATCAGGAACATCACCGACCTGCATAAAAATAATATATATATATATACAATTAATCTCAGAAAATAATCTGGGACGTCGTCTCCTTCCCTCAGGCATGTGCATCAGAGTCCAGTTTAGCTTCAATAAACATCAGCATTCCCTTTTCCTACATGTATTAGTGTAAGTGTTCACACACTGTTAATGAGGTGTTAATGCGTTCTTCTCTAACTGTGTGTGTGTGTGATTCGGTACTGTGATTTCATTTCTGCCAATCAATGAGATATTTCCTTCTCTTACGGTCATATTCAGAGTCCAAAAGTTACCTCAGTATTTATATGAGGAAAGTTGCTGGTATTCAGAGTCGGGTTTCGCAGCTGCTTAAGCGGATTTTCTGAGCTTCACATTCAGATTATTAAAATCACCTGCATGTAGATTTTAGGATTCAATGGTAAATGGTCTGCACTTATATAGCGCTTGTTTAACCTTAGTGGTTCCAAAGTGCATTACACTGTTTCTCATTCACCCATTCACACATACACACACACACACACACACCAATTGGAGCAGATCTGCCATGCGAGATGCTAATTTGCTATCGGGAGCAACTTGGGGTTCAGTGTCTTGCCCATGGACACTTCGGCATGTGGAGTCACGTGGGCCGGGAATCGAACCACCAACCCTACGATTAGTGTTCAACCCACTCTACCTCCTGATCCACAGCTGCCAAAATCCTCACTGAGCACTGAACGCAACTCTGAATACGACCCATAATGGATATTGGACTGCCAGGATTCATCAGTGGCACCAGAATGAATAAATACACAGAATTAATAACTAATAAATAAAAATACACCTTCTCAAAGCACCCTGCTCCCGATCAGCCCTTTTATTCAGTATCTCTGAGACCCGGATCAGAGGGCGCGTGAGTGTTAAGTGTCTCGTCCATCCGTAATCAGACTCCCGTAACTGAGCCGCTCACTGACGGTCCTCCACACACACACATACTGTCAGAAAAAAACCCAGGAGGAGAAAGACAACCAAACATTACCACCAGGAGCAGCTTTACACTTGACACATATGTTCACGGATCACCTGATGGTCACATGATCACCATCACTGACCCCTGCACAGGACGTGCCTTATTTCACATTAAAGTTTATACTGAACTTAAAGCATGAGAGTCAGAGTACTGTCACGAAATGAGGTTTAGGATGGATCCAATCGCAGTTAAGAACTTTACTGAAGAGAGATATGGAGATAAATCTAAATCGTAAGACAGAGGCGTGGTCGAAATAACAGGCAGGTGTCAGGCGATCAACATACATGCAGAAACATGGCAAGGCAAAAATCAAAGACGAGTAATCAGAAACAAGATCAAAAACTATGAGTAAATACGAGGAACAAGATAACCGCTTGGTAAATGAAACTGCACATATACAGGGTCAGGCAGGAATTGAAATCGCGGTCACACAAAACACGGTCAAAACACAAAACATGAAACATGAAGCTAAGACAGGGAACCTGGAGCGGAAAACAGCAGCGTGGTCTAGGTAAACTAATCTAACTTTAAACTAACTAAATCTATCAAGGTACGGGACATAAACTATCTGCTATTTTACTCTAATACTCCGCGAGGTGTTCAGGGAAGCGAGCGGTTTATATCCCAAACATAATCAGCTGGAACAGCTGGAAACAATGAAGGCACACCCTCGAACAACAACCAATGACAAAACAGGGAGGAGACAGAACAGAAACAAAACAAACACATGTGTCCACAGTAAACAATGTCATGGTTGTCAACATTCGACGCGCGGCTCTCAAAGCGCAGAAGGCTGCGGCTCCGTCTAAAGCGGAGATCGTGACAAGTATATTATATAAAAATGGGATTCTGTAGTGTATTGATGCTCTCTGAGGCCGAATGCGTAGATTTCAGTGTGTATTTATGGAGATTTTCATGTTTAACATTGCGACTCAAGTACAAACATTTATGTTGTGTGACAATTTTTTAAATAAACCTGTTCCTGTAAGTTCATGATGTTTGTTTGATCTTTATGTTTTCATCCTCTTTCAGTTTGTTTTGTGTTATTAGACAGGAGCTCTTATTGATTTGAAATGTGTAAAAATCGTACCTGTCTTGTAGCGTGTTTAAAGAAACTATGTGTGTTTAAACTGTGTGTGTGTGTGTGTGTGTGTGTGTGTGTGTGTGTGTGTGCTTTATTGTTAGGCTGATTGGAGCGTATAACAGTCTGACAGATAAACACCTTACTGGATATTTTAACAATGCGCGAATACGGCGACATCTGCAGAGAGTTGGACTGGTACGCCATCACTTTACCACAAAAAACATCATCACCATGGAAACATTAACACTCTAAATAAACCTCATCACTGTGTAAAAATCCTACACAAACATTAATACGCAAAGCATCACTGCTACATAAAGTCACCACTGCACAAAAACATCAACACATCTTTCGTTCTGTGTGTGTGTGTTTGTGCGTGTGTGCATGTGTGTGCGTGTGTGTGTGTGTGTGTGTGTGTGCGTGTGTGTGTGTGTGTGTGTGTGTGTGTGTGTGTGTGTGTATCAGATCAGCAGAAGTGGGCGTATCGTGTCGGAGAAGGAGTTCAGGTATAAGGTCATACACAGAGACCAACAGCGACACGTACGAGAATGTCTCGCTCAGGCCATATTCCACAGAGTGCTGGACATGGAGGTGAGGGTCACAGAGTGCAGTGAGGGGAAACACAGGGACCTGTGCGTGAGCAGATATTCAGTGTTGTGTACATTAATTAGCAGATATAATATCATATATAATTCTGTCTGTATGAAATGTTTTTTTGTGATCAGCGTCTGCATCAAACAGAAATCAGGAGGAAACTGGAGGAATTTTCCAGGCGAGAGCGAGTGAAAAAAATGAAGGTTTGTCAAGTTCGTGTGATGTTGTGTTTTTGTTACATGAACCTGAGATGTGTTGTTACTGTAATCTTTTGATGGACAGGTGGAGCGCTGTAACAGGTATGAGGACGATCCGCTCATCTTCCTCTCTCCACGCCCACCGACCCGACTGAGGAATTCACACGCTCAGCATTCTGGGCCAGAGAGAGAACCATCTGACTCCACTGACTCGGTATGCAGAACATAACCACCTGAGACACGTCAATCTGCACAGTGAAGAACTTATCGAACTTTTGTTTTCCGCTTGTGTATGAGACTCTTTAATCTTTCAGAACATCATGTGACTTTTGAGGCTCTGCGTGTGTGTGTGTGTGTGTGTGTGTGTGGTGTGTGTGTGTGTATGTGTGTGCTATGTGTGTGTGTGTGTGTGCGTGTGTGTGCTTGTGTGTGTGTGTGTGTGTGTGTGTGTGTGTGTGTGTGTGTGTGTGTGTGTGTGTGTGTGTGTGTGTGTGTCTGGAGTGGGACCGAGTCTCATTTCGACTTTATGACTGAATTTATAATAAATAATTTTATTTAAAAAATTAAATGTAAACTTCAATGGCACTGAATGTTTGTGTTATCGTCATTGTTATTGTTGTAATTGTGCGGTTGTGTAGTCGGGCTCGTCAAGGGCGAACACGGCTCCAGAGAAAACTCAGCGCCCGGTTCGTCTGAAACCGTTGAACAGCAACACTCCGACATCAACCAAGAGAAACTCATCTCATTGCCAGAACCTCAACTCGACTAATGACAGGGAACAACCAATCAGCTGCACAGTGAGAAAAATGTGTTATTTAACAAAGAATAATGTGTGTAATCATTAATATGGTGAAGTTTTCTTTAATGAAATGTTTATGTAATATTTATGGAAGGAGTCTCCAGTATCAGTGCTAAGTAACAGTCAGAGGTAAAGCTGTAACTTGAAGTTTTCCACATCTTCAGCAAAGAGGAGTTTACACACACACACACACACACACACACACATGTTGTTAATGTTGTGGTGTTGTATTTCTTCACTGTAGTTGGACAGAGATGTGATGAGACACTTGACGCTAACAGATTTCTCCAGCTCTGTCTCTCCGTATCGACTTCCTGTCATTAATAACTTTGTGACCCCTGTACCTCCGCTGAAGAGGAAGGACAAATTACAAAATGGGACTCTATGGGGTCGAAAGTTAAGACCCACTACTGCCCCCAGTGATGCTCCTGACACAAAGGTCAGTGTTTCAGCTCCTCATCTTTTGGCGGACATGTCAGAGACGTCTGTTTGTGTACAAACACCATTTTAGGACAAAGTTGTGATTCTGGGCTTTTTTAGAGACTCATGGGTTTTATATAAGCTGAGTTTATTTCAATTTGAATTTATCTGAGTTTGAGATTAAGCTTATTTGAGTTTGAGTTTATTTGTTTGAGATTAAGTTTATTTCAGTTTATTTGATTTGTTTTTAATTATTTGATTCGACTGTATTTAAGTGCATTTAGTCAGATTTTAGTTTGGGTTGTGACTGTTCTAATCGATTTCCCCCACAGGAGGGTGCTGTTCAGCGTGCGTGGTCTCAGAGTGCGGTGTGGGTGAAGATGGTGTATTTTGGGAAGAGTGTGCACTTGTCACATGACCTGATGGAGCTGAAGGATGAGGTGAAGGTTTTCCAGCAGCACTGTGGGGGAGAAAATCTCTGTGTTTATAAAGGAAGACTTAAAGAAGGAGGTGAGACTCTAAACTCAATAACAACTTACCTGTACAGTACTCACCTGTACTCATTGTGTAATATAGTCATTACGTACACACGGTATTTACAGCTCAGCTTCAGTGAAATGTCTTTTATTCTTCCTCATTTCCTTCTCTTTGTGTCAATCTTTAATCAATGTAACTGTGTGTGTATGTTTATGTGTGTGTGTGTGTGTGTGTGTGTGTGTGTATCAGAGTCATTTCAGTTTGTGTCTCGGCGTCACCGTGGTTTCCCTTTCAGTCTGACGTTCTACCTGAATGGGCTGCAGGTCGAGCGTCTCAGCTCCTGTTGCGAGTTCAAACACAGGAAGAACTCACGGCTTGGAGGACGACACGCACACTTTGGCTTCTCTGAGGTTGATGGAGCTGCCCCTTGCTACAGGTAAGCCCTGCCCCCACTGCAGGTAAGAAACTGCAACTGCTACAGGTAAAGCCCTTCCCTTACTACATGTATGTCATGCCCTCTGCTACATATAAGAACCACCCTCTGCTCCTCTGCTTTAAGTGAGCCCCTCCCCCCAAAACACGTAATTCCTACTACTATAACCAGTGAAAATAACCCTCCAGCAGTTACGCTACCTCATACAGGTACACCCTGCCATTTCTACTAAGACTATTCACCTGCTACACATTATGGATTACATCCTAAGCCTCACCCCAGACTACAGGTAAGCCTCATTCCTGCTACTTATTACCCCTACCTCTTACCACAATTATACCCCGCCCCATACTGCAGGTAAGCCCTGTCCCTATGACACATAAGCCCCGCCCCATAACAAAGGTGTGCCCTGTCTCTGCCATTACATTTACATTTACATTTATTCACTTAGCAGACGCTTTTATCCAAAGCGACTTACAAATGAGAGATACAAGCAAAGTGATATCA
>JAFFST010055701.1:31211-41464 GCA_022414735.1 Noturus placidus
TGGCAAATAACAGGGATAAACTGATGACACATGTTAGTGAGTGTAAACAGATAGACAGCAAGAGGAAAAAAAAAAAAACAAAAAAAAAGAGAGATAAAGTATATAGCAGCGTGAGTGGTGTCTTGTCGGTGTCCTTGCTCGGTGGACTCGCACAGGTAGACTCGCAGGTCTTTACACGAGCTCGGTCTTCACACGACAAGGGCTGACGCTTCCGCCTCTGCCATACATAAACGTCACCCCATACTAACCACAGTTAAGCCCCGCCCCATACTGCAGGTAAGCTCAGTCTTTACTCCACAAAGGCCCACCACATACCAATAGTAAACCCCGTCCCTGCTACACATAAGCCCTGCCTCTTTCTACAGGTAAACCATTTCTTTTTTAGGTAAGTCACACCACATCTATAATAGGTAACCACACCTCTAAATAAACTCAATATCGTCTCCAGGTGCATCATAGCGATGGGCCTGGATAAAAAACCCACTCCACCAAAGAGGATTAGAAATGATCCGCTCGTCTCCAAATCCTGGGAAAAGGAGAAAGAAGAGGAAAATCACTCAAAGTCTGAATCCAGCCAATCACACGATACTGAGACCAAGAGAGACTCCAATCAGGAGCACAAACACAAAGACGGTACTGTACAAATAAAAAGTTCATACTTTATCACTGATAATGATCAGTTGGAAATCAGTCAAAAACTTCATCAAACATCAGACAGCTGAGGACTGGACAAACATTGCCTGGTCTTTCTCCAATCCTCTGTCCAGTTTGAGTGCGTCTGTGTTCATGTCACAGTCAAAGTCACATGTTCTCCACTTTCTGATGTGAACATTAACTGAATCTGTATGATCCATATATTCTGCTGCTGCCACATCATTGGCTAATTAGATATTTGCATGAATGAACAGGTGTACAGGTGTTCCTAATAAAGTCGCAGCTGCTTCGTTAAGAAGCTGCTTTTTTTGTTTGTTTGTTTTTATTCAAGTTTTATTGACTTCCATCTTTGGCACCTCTGATCATAGCACACTTTTGAATATAGATTTTAAGCTCATTTACCAGCGACTGCAGACGTTTTGTAATTCATCTTGGCTGAACGAGCTCCACCGAGGTGCTGACCAAAACTTCATTTAAATTTCATGTACCTTTTATGTAAATTACCCAGAAGTCATTCAAATCTCAGTAGAGGGTTCCCTCTGGTGGTCTGCAGGGGAACTGTCCTGGCTAGATATTACACATAGATACATGCGTTTACATACATACCTTTTCAGATGTGTATTATTTGTATACTATACTATTTGTATTATTGATCATATTATCTGTGTGCGTGTGTATGTGTGTGTGTGTATGTGTGTGTGTGTGGTGGCGGCGGCACAAAGTGGCCTCACATCTCTAGGGTTGGGGGTTCGATTCCCACCGTGGCCCTGTGTGTGTGGAGTTTGCATGTTCTCTGGTTTCCTGCCCCAGACCAAACACATGTATGGTAGGCGGATTGGCATGTATAAAGTGTTCATAGTGTGTGAGTGGATGTGTGAGTGTGTATGAGTGGGTGTATGAGTCACTGCGCCCGGGAGCCATCTTCAGTCGTCTTGACTCAGTCTTGTCAATGGGTCATGGCGGTCACCAGGAAGTGAGAGTGAGAGCGCAAGTCGAGGCCCAGTTTGTGTTCTCCATAATGGAGGCAGAAATGGAAACTTCGGTCTTTGTCGAAATCCACGGACGAACTCGTGTGTGTGTGTATTGTGCTTTAGGTTATGAGGAAGACTTTGAGGCTGATGATGAAGGTCCCATGGAAGATGGAGTGGAGGAGGGAAAGGAAACATCTCCATCACTCAGCAGAGAAGAAGAGGACAAGAGAAGAAAGGATGAAAATGACAATTTGAACAGAAACAGTCAGTGTATTGTTTATTTATTTAATGAAATATAACTCATTAATAAACCTCACTCTCATGTTCAGTATTGAGATTTGTTCTCCAGTTCTGTTCACATACATTGAATTTCTTTTCCATTAGAAGTGAGGGGATCACCGTCAGTCTCCTCTGGTCTGTCCAGCAGCTCATCGAGCAGTGAGGAAGATGAAAATGAGCTTGATGAAGAACAGAAAGAAGAGGAGGTGAAGCCTGAGAAACACACGGACGCATTAACATCCGAAAAAGATGCAGAGGAGACCGAAAACCTGCAGATGAGCAGCGTGTCTCTGCCTACCGAGGATGAAACCCAAAATCAGGAGACGGAACAGACAGAGAGGGTTAATGGAGGAACTGAAGAACCCAGAGAAGCTGAGGAACCCAGAGATGCACCTATAGAAGCTGAAGAACAGAGAGAGGAACCTGGAGAAGCCGAAGAACCCAGAGAGGACCTCAGAGCAGGAACAGCTGGAGATGTGAATAAGGAGGGAGACCGGGGTAAGTATTAGCCTCGGGTTATCCCATGTTCTCACTGTGTGGATTTGACTGGAGCGTGTGTTCCCTAATGAACACTAATCACTAGTTAGCAATTTAGCAATTAGCTACTATCTGGCAGGCATGTGCTGATATTCTGCTTTATATTAGGAGACTTGTGGATCAGATGTTCTCTCTTTCTGAAAAGAACACAATTTTGTGTTTAATAAATAAATTGCTGACACTGGAGTCTCCTTCCATAAAAATTCCATAAACGTTCAATGATTACACGTTTGTAAATCTGTTTATGTGGAGTCTCCGCTGTACTGTAAATGAGCTGTTACTATAGCAACGATAAGGTATTAGAACGAGGACATTTCTACAAACCTGTGATGTGCAGCTGAGGTACTGTCAGAGCTGCTGTTATAGAAAACTAACACCTTCTGCCCAATCAGAATCCAGAGCTCATCACAATCTAGAACTCAGGACTGTTGTGGTGTAAAATGATCGATGAGATTATCAGCACACGTCACTGACTGTTCCGTCTCTGAGATTAAACTTTATTATAACAGAATAGTTTATAGAACTTTATTATAATAGAACATTTAACAGGAAATTGTTGCTCTTTTTACTTTGTGTTGCTTGTTGTTTCATTTGCATGTTTAATGGTTTGTGTTTGATTTGTGTGTTAGATGTGCAGTGCCAGTATTTTTGGACTTACATTAAAGAGTCATAATTATTCTGGAGATCTTTAACACGCAGAGATGTTTTGCTCTTTACTCAGTTAGAAAATAACCGTAAAATTCTATTTGTTGTTATTAGAAAATACGAGTTTTGCCCTTTAAGTTCTTTGAGGCAAATTCCTTTTCTGATAATAAAATATGGTATATTTTGTAATTAAAGACTAAAAATACTGTGCAATCTTTTTCTCTGCTTTATTCTTTGAGTTGCGATGGAATTATATGTTCTTTATCATATTGTTGTGGTTATTAATTTGATTGTAGTCATGTGCTGATATTGCATTTTTCTATCATGATAATTATCTGATATTTTATTGTTTAAATGTGAAACTATAAATGTATGTGATATGGATTTATAGAAACTTTATAAATTTCCTTCCCTAAAATGCTCCTTTAAACATGTTCACATTAAGGAACCTAATTTGACAATAGTTTTATTTTATTTTTGTGTTATACACGGTGTTTCATCTGATTATCAGCACATGCCTTACACACTCATCATCAGATTTCATGTGTTTATTATTGAGATCTGTCATTATAATCACTGTCGAGTTGAAGTGATGAGTTGAAATGATTATAGAGGTGTTATATGTGGGATTAAAAGTATATAAATTAAATATAATTTATAATTATATAAATGTATCAAATCACATATGTTTCATGTCTTATAATCTCTCTGGAAATCACTGCATATGATGCATAAAACTGAATTGTTTATTATCCAGTTATTAATATTCAGATCCAAATACAGAATTATACACTTTTACATTAATCCCACATTGATACCACTTTTAATATGAAAACCTGAAATATTACATGTTATTATCTGTACCTGCATGGCATTAATTTAATCTATTGTTTATTAAATAAAAACATTTATATTTGGTTTTGTGTGTGAGTTTTTGTTTCTTTGCATATCTAGCTACTTTTTCCCCTGCACAGGTCAGAATGTTAGATTTTTATTTAAGTGAATTCTGCAGAATTAATTGTTATTTTCTTATATTTCCATCTATTTATTTTAATTTTAATTTTGACATGCTTCACGTTCCTCTTTCCTTCTATACATCAAACCCAAGCCAGGTCTGTGCAGGAGACGTTAGCAGCAGCCATTTTAAACATGACTGAGTGTGTCTCTGAACCTGAACTCAGTGACACCACCACTGAGGAAGACGAGTTAGTGTCGGTCATGAGCCGGCGAGAAGGTCCAGGTGAGTTCCTCTCGAATCATCTACAATGATATTAATGTAATGAAAGAGTTTCGGTGTCTATGATTCAATCTTAAACAATTCAAATAAATATGACTAATTTATAAATGTTTTCTGACAACAGTATAACAAATACATTTTATAATAAATGAAATTATTGCTAGTGGAGATTTGTATTAATTGCTCATCTGTTATGATTCTGCTGTGCATGAGAAAAACTTTTTAAAACATAAACATTGCTCTTTGTTCCAGGAGCTGAGCCTGAAAATATCGTGGCCCAGCAGACAGCCGATGAAGTAAATGGATCTGAACCTGTGCAGGAGGCTGAAAGAGATGAAGCACATACAGAGGAACCCAAAGAGGAACTCGAAAAGGAAACACATGAAACACCACAACCTGAGACAATAAAACAGGAGGAAGAAAAAGACACTAAACAAACAGAAGGAACAATTCAATACGCAACCAATGAAGATGAAAGTGTACAAGATGAGCAAAACAGTGGTGATGAAAATGAAGACCAAAAACCAGAAGTCAAGCAAGACACAACTGATGAGGAAGAAGGACGAAAACAAGAGTTAAACAATAATTTCACAAATGAGGAAAATAAATCAAATGAAGAACCTGAAATGATGAAAGAGCCAGAGGATGAAGAGCTACCAGATGGAGAAGTGCCCAAATCTGAGGAATCATTTGGACAAAAACCAGAGAAAGAAGCTACAAGTGAAAAGGCTGAAGAAACCAGAGCAACTCCAGTGGAGGAAGAGGTCAACATGATAGATGAGATCACAGAGCTTCAGCCTGAGAACCCTGAAGAAATATCCATGAATCATGAAAATGTGGATCAGAATACTGTAAAAGAAAAAATAGATGATGAAGAGCTGAATGGTGGAGAAGAGGTGTCTGCTGATGATAAGGTCAGTGAGGAGGTCAGAGCTGATGATGAGGAAACTTTTGATGAAGAATCAAGAAATCGGAGGAATAATTCTGAGGAGACAGGAAATGACATCGCAGAATGTGTTGAAGGCATTATGGAAGATACAGAATTAGAACTAAAGGGTTCAGCAGTAAATGAGGTGATCAGTGAAGATGTGGCAAGTGAAGATAAGAAATCAGAAGAAAGATTGGAGGTATTTGTGACTGAGGGAGAAAAACAGCAGAGAGAAGACAGAGGTGGAGTTGAGACAGACGTGAGAGATGGAATGGAGAAAACCAAAGTCCAGGATCCTCAAGTTAAGGAGGATGAGAACACAGATGAAGGAAACAAGGATGAGGAGAAAATCAACAAAGAGATGACTGAAGATAATGCAGAACAAAATGAGCCCACTCCACCAGGTCAAACATCAGAGGAAAAGGCAGAGAACGATGTGGGAAAAAGAGAAGAAGAAAAAGAAGAAGAACTTGCAGCAGAGAAAGATGCTGAGCTAAAGGACAGAGATGATGATGAAAACACAGAAGAGCTGAAGGAAAAGGAATCTTTGAAAGAAACTGAGGCTGGAGAAAATGAGGTAGATTATATGAGTGATGGTGGTGAAGAAAGGACAGATGTTGGTGGAGCTGATGCAGAGATGCAGAAAATAGTGACAGAGCAAGAAGACGACAACAAAGAAGAACAGAAAGACAATTCTGATCCCACTGTTCATGAAGCTTTGCAGGAAACCACAGGTGGACCTGGCATAAATTCAGGAGATATGAAAGCAGAAAATGGAGAAGAAACCATTAATGTAGAACAGGAGGAGCCTGACAAGAAGGAAGAAGCTGGACCAGAGGAAGGTGAGGGAACTTCTGAGACTAATGAAGAAGAAATTATTCAAGACATGACTAAAGAAGAAGGTGTGAAAGATGAACGGATGGAGGATGACAATGAGAAAGAACAGGACCAAAGAGAAATACAGCAAGAGACAACCAACGAAGAAGAAGAAGAAGAGGAAATAGAAGAGCAGGAAGTTGGTGAAGAAGAAATCAAACAAAAACAACAGACAACAAATGAAGAAGAAGTAAAAGACGAGCAGAAAGATGAATCTGAGAACATTAAACCTCTAATATCAGAGAACATTAATGATGCTGCCACTGAGGATGAAGTTCCATCAGACACCAAAAGTCCTGCAGAAGATCCTGCAGGTGCCGAGTCAGAACCTAAGGACACGAATGTTGACCTTGAAAGTAGAGGTGAAGGAGAGAGCAGATCAGGAGATGGCAATCACATTCAGTCATCTACTGATATTAAAAAGGACAAAAGTGCTGATGTTGCAGAAGAAACCAGGAGTGTTGAAGGCAGCACTTCTCCTTCAGAAGAATCTCAGCCTCTGGAAAAAGTCCTGGCCTTCAAAAGAGAGGAGAGAGAAGCTGAACTTATCGTTGCTCCTCAGACAGATCATGAAGAGCTGGTAAGTAACTGGGTGAACGTTCACCAAGCCTCAAACTATTTTGAGACTTTTGTTGAGCCACTGGATGAGATAAAGCTCCTCGACGGAGAGATGACAGTAAACGCTGAAGCTCTGGAAATAGATGAAACAATACTAAGTCCAAAAGAGTCTCACAGAAATGAAGAATCATGTGAGACTGATAAGATCAGCCTGCCAGGGAACATCGAGCGTGAAGAACTGGAGGACACGGTGGTGGAAAACATCAACATGGAGACTGAAGCTTTAGAAGCAGAGGGACAAACTAATCCATTCTCCAGCAACTCAGCAGAAGAAGAAGAGGATCGTAGACAAATGGATTCGGAGCAAACTTCAGAAGATGTTGCTGTAAATAACGTCATGAACATTTCAGCAACACCACTGATGAAGATTGAAATTAGCCAAGATAGCTAACACTTATTACAGCATCATCTCTAGCCCTGATCTCAGATTCTCCACCATGCTGACCTCTCATAGTAACCAATAAACACCACGAGGATCTGTGGAAGTCAGAGTTATGATCTGCAGAAGAAACACAGTTACTCTAGAACCAGTCTGAGTTTACTAATGCAGAACATTCTGGAATTGTGCTTTGAAATTTTCACTTTTTAATTTAGCTTCAACAAGTCTCTCACGTTCCATCAGCTGGATCTCAGACGTCATCAAAGGGTTTGTTTCTGTTCGATCAGCTCACGTGCTCGGCGTCTCCGTGCACTTGAGGAACAAAATATTCAAGCAGAAGGAAACTTTTCTTTCCTTAAAAGTGAGACAGTGATGAAGCTGTTTGTAAAAATAAACAGGCTGGAGGCTGGAGCCAATCACAGGGGACTTGGGGAACAGGGCTACGGGGTGCCAACCCATCACAGCGCGCGCACACACACACACCCACACGCGCGCGCGCACACACGCACTCAATAAGCAATATGTTAATAAATAATAATAATAAGAAGAAGAAGAATAAAATGTCGATAACTCTTTACATGATAATTACATAAATCTGATTAATAAACACACTGAGTGGTTTTCACACTAACTTGCACTTTACACAAAATTGTTCAGGTTCCATACCTCAGTATCTTATTTTACCATCTAATTAGCATTAGCATGCTAGCTCCTTCTCTAGGAAATGGATTCATCAGGCTGCTCGGGATTTCTTCATCTGAATAAAATTCGATTTAATTTAATCAGTAATCATATATTTATATTCTGTAAATAAACTGAAATGTAAAGATAACGGGAGACATGATGCGTCGAGACACAAAACTGATTCCAGTTTCATCACCAAACTTTATCATATCTACTCAAGTGTATAGTTTATACTTTATAAAAAGTTTACGAGTTTATTCTCCACTGCGGCTCTAACCAAACCACCATGTGCAGAAATCAGACACTACTGAACACTGACTAAATTATTTATACTGACCCACACACATACACATACACTTCAAAGGGAAACTTCAATGCCTGGACTTTCATCTTGGTAAGTTGTTTTATATTAGATGTTAATTTCTCTGGATGCGGTGTTCATTACTGACGCTCTGATTATTCATGTATTTAAAGGATTCTGGATTAAAAGCTGAACTTTGACCTGTTCAATGTTTAATTTTTCATCTGTAAAGAAAAAGCACTTCCTCCTGCAGTCAGGACCAACGACTCACACAATACAATAAAATATTTAAAGGCAGTGTTTCATATTCCTGTTTTTAATATCAACACACTTTTCAAACTTCTAACACCAGAGTCTCACTCTCTCTCTCACACTCACACACACACATACACACACTCAGTTCTTTCATCTGTGGTGTGTGTGTTTATTAGCTGGCATCCTCAAGGCTGGTGTTGCTGCTGGACTGGAACCTCATGGTGCTCATGGGATCTGATACATAACCTGCAACAGAGAACATACAGACTGTCACACACACACACAAACACACACACCCACACAGACCACAATACACACACACACACAAACACCACAAACCACACCACAATACACACACACACCACAAACAACACCACAATACACACACACACACACGCACACACACCATTTCTGTCGATGGGGAACTGCATGTTTCTCCTGAGTTCATCCAGAGACAGACCTTGGGAGGAACGCCGTCCAGGACTGCAGATAAACCACAAAAACATGCTGAACAACAACAAGAACAACACCAACAATAACACACACACATTTTAACCATTTAAAGGGGAAATGAAGCTTTCAATCAAGTTTACATGATTTACAAGATGGATTTCCACTATAATCAATAATTATATAAGAAACATGATGAATGTAAACATATAAAAGAAAAAAGAAAAACAGTTATATCTTTCGCGGCAGGGGCGCCGCCATTGTGCAGTGACCTGTGACATCACGGGGTTGGTTGGCTCTGGGCTGAGATCAGTAAACATGCAGTGAACGACAGAGATAAAGACAGAGATAGAGAAAGATAGAGCACACTACGCATAAAAAAGCGTTCATCTGCCATGATATTATCATGTTAAACCTCTCATACACATCACACTGCCTCGTTAACAAGATGCATGTAAGCTGGTCGAACCAGCGAATAACTAACGTTAGGTACAGTCATTATTAGCTAACAGCTGTAAGCATAACTAGCTAATGCTAACTTAGTGTTTAGCTAGTGAAGTTTATTAGTACCCGACAAAAAGACGATGTCTAACGTTATATGTTAACAAACTATACATGGAAACATTGTTCGCAATGTCTGCCATCATATTCCTGTCTTTTATCAACACCATGTAGCATGTATTTGTTGTATCGGTCCATTCTGCGGCGGTTAAACCCAGCTAGACTTAACAGCTATTGATGGGACGCTCCAGTGTCTCTGCTCTGACATCCTTCAGGGAAAGCATTGCCACCTCCACCACATCTCCTCCCGGCACAGCATGGTAAATGTGCGCGCCATGGTGATGCAGGATTGACCACGCAATACATGGTCAAGATCAGCTTCTTGACAAGAGTTGAAATTATATCAACCAGTACATATACACACACAGAGGGCCTCTCACACACACACCGAGTCACTCACGCGCTCACACACCTCCATCCGTGTGTGTGCGCGAGGTACAACATTGCTCTCCAAACAGTGAACAGACCCCTCCTCTTTCTGCCAAGAGCATGTCTACTGCAATGCGATTTTGAAAGGTCATTAGGGAAGTGGCTCTTAGCTGATCATGTACTGCTGCGAACCCTTGCTCTGTTTTATTTCCTAGTCTTTGCACATTGTAATGTATGTAATTGATGCGGTCTACGTTCTTGTTAATAGTGCACCACCAGCAAAGGAGTGATTCAAACCCAGCTGCCACTTGGTTTGCCAGTTTGTATTCATCAGGGACCCCTCTGGGTGTCCCAATGCTGTCTATGTAAGTAGGATCCTCTTTGCTCCATCCTCCATCATCACGTTTAATTTGATGTCTTGATGATTGCCAAAGCTCTGGCATGACCTCATTTACTGATTCCAGTAGCTCGCTCACAGTTAGTGGTGTCACGGAAATGGGCAGTAAGAG
>JAFFST010055704.1:46436-58747 GCA_022414735.1 Noturus placidus
ATATTGGTAAGACTCGTGTATAATGACCTATTCATTAGATCTTTGACCTACACAGGAAGTGTTATTGAAATATTTAATGCAGTGTTTTCAGGATGATTTCTAGTAGTTTATCCAGTTCTCTGAGTGAAAAAAAAATGTGAATAATTGTGTACTTGTAACTTTGCATGTTCTCGGAAAGGGTGCCAATAGATTTGGGTATGACAAAAAAATAATTTGACATAAAAATGAAACTGATGAAAACATTCAACTAAAAAAGCAAGGAATATTACAATAATGTGTTAATAATATGTTCGTTGTTACAATAGGTCACATGACCTGCAGTGCGAATGAGTTTTCATGGTTGATTTTATATTACATGGTGAAATACTTCGACATGGTCCGTCACCGTTTCTTGAATTTCTTTAACAAACTGGATAAAAACAGAACGTTCGCGCGCGAATCAAGGAACAGTTCATAACACATAGCAACTTCGTGAATTTCCACAGATCGACTGAAGATCAGCGGCTGGAAGATCACTGGAAGTCAAGTCAAATTAATTAGAAAGAAAGAAAGAAAGAAAGAAAGAAAGAAAGAAAGAAAGAAAGAAAGAAAGAGTTGTGAATAAATATTTTTTTTTTGCAAAATGTGAAACTCACCATAGGTTTGGAGATAGAAAGAGGATTCGGTAGAATGTGATCGATTGGAAAAGGACACTCTGTGTAATGTAGAAACGTCCATAACAATGTGACACACAGTCATTACAACAGAGAGCAGAAACCTGAACCTGCTCCTCGCAACCTGAGAGAGAGAGAGAGAGAGAGAGAGAGAGAGAGAGAGAGAGAGAGAGAGAGAGAGATTTATAAGCATGTAGAGCAAGACAGAGATAAAGATGCAGAGAAACAAGCAGACAAAGATAAAGACAGACAGATAGACAGAGAGAGACAGTGAGAGACAAAAACACAGAGAGACACAGAGGAAGAGAGAGACAGATATGAAGAAACACAGAGAGACAGAGACAGAAAGACCGATAGAGACACAGAGAGAGAGACACAGGGAGAGAGAGAGAGAGACAAAGAGAGAGAAAGACACGGGGAGACAGAGATACAGAGACACACAGAGATACAGACACACAGAGAGACAGAGACACAGAGAGAGACATAGAGAGAGAAAGAGAGAGATAGAGACAGAGAGACACAGAGAGAGACAGACAGAGAGAGAGACACACAGAGAGATATAGAGAGAGACAGAGAGGGAAAGACAGAGAGAGAGAGAGAGAGAGAGAGAGAGAGACAGAGAGAGAGAGAGACAGAGACACAGAGACAGAGAGAGAGACAGAGAGAGAGATGGAGAGAGAGAGCAAAAGTATCAGTACGGTTACACCTTGTTGCCATTGACAGTGAGATGATACACACTCAACACACACTGAAAACACTGAACACACTTTCTTTGTGCCATATTTTGTCTTTTTTTTTTGTCATTTACAGTAAACTGTGGTCAGTATTTAGCGTCACGAGCCAGGTCATATACATCATCGCCAATTGGCCAGTTATTAAAGTGAAGCAAGGCAACAAACCGAGCTTAACAAGGTTAATGCAGCCACACCTTCACACAACGTTTCTGAAGGTCTTTGTCGAACTGAGCCAGAATTTGAACCTTTTATATATTCCGGATATGTGTCCTTGGGTCCTAATGAGGTAAAGAAGCCTGTGCGTGTGCTGAGAGTGAGGGGGTGAGGAGCTCATCATAAAGTCCCAGCTGTGTTTCAAAACCATCTAGAACTCATAACTTCTCCAACAGCGACCTCATGTGGTGGTTTACAATCTCAGCTCATAAAAATTTGTCCTTATTCAAGATTTGGTCAATTTCACATTATCATAAGGAAGGAAGGAAAAACGGGAGACATTGTCTTCTCTAGCCTATGTAGTGCACTACATGTCCATTTGGGATTGGGCCAGAACCCTGGAAATGATGCAGTGACCAGTTTCTATGTAGTAAACTAAAGTAATTACTATATAGAGCAGAAAACATTATAAAGCAATCATGAATCATAAAGCAATTTAATGAAATCATACTTTTCCTTGTATAAATTCTCCTTGTACTCTTTCTGATGGTAATTGGCTCTTAACACACACTGTTATAAACATTTCAGAAATAAATGATTAACTAGTATTTAACCAAGTTAAGATTTGAGTCTTGTGTTTAAACCAGTATCAAATATATGAATCAATCCAAAATAAGCTATTTATATAAATATAGAATTCTGTATTTAAATGCTACGTCAAGAAATACGCAACGCATAGATGTACAAATGCTTATTATATAGTCAAATATTTCAGGAGCTTGAATTTAAACCTGTGAAAGTTTGAGGTTGTCCGAATTTGTTGTCTGTTTTGCAGGTCATTGTTGTTGCGTTTTCATGATCATCCACTAGATGGCGACATCAGCAACGTCTCGCCAACACACGCGTATGTGTAGAACAACCGTCCGCAGAAGAAGCGTGGGTTGCTCTGGGTAACAGAATTCGGTTGGATTCCAAATGGCTCCTTATTCCCTACATATGTGCACTATGTAGTGCTTTTCAGGTTGACAGTGCGGCGCTACGCAGTGCATTGTACATTTTTATGTGGAGTGATTTGGAACGCAGCCTCTCCATATTTGATTTGAGCAGCGTTAGCTGAAGTTTGTGCTCGTAATCGGTTTTGTCTTTAATTACGAAAGGTAGGTTTCAATTTCGTCCGCTAGACGTAATCATATGACTTTATTTATTAAGACGTTAGCTAGACAGCACGACAGACAACTTCCGGTTGCTAGCGCTACTGAAGCTGACACACTCATCATGTGGCTGGTTATATTTTTCCCCGACCCTTGGTTAGTTAAAAGAATCACAGATAGCTCATAACATATAATAATTCCGATAAACCTCATAGCTCTTTGAGGTATCGTTCTCGTTGACTCGGCTCGCATTTCCGAATAGCCGTTTAAGGAGTCGATTCTCAATTCTGAATTACCGTTTAAGGAGTCGACTCTCATTTCTGAATAGCCGTTTAAGGAGTCGACTCTCTTTTCAGAATAGCCGTTTAAGGAGTCGACTCTCTTTTCAGAATAGCCGTTTAAGGAGTCGACTCTTATTTCTGAATAGTCGTTTGTGAATCGATTCTCGTATCTCGAAAGCCGCTTAAGGAGTCGACTCTAATTTCTAAAGAGCCTTTTAAGGAGTCGATTCTCATTTCTGAATGTTTGCTGAAACAGCTCTGTGATTCTTTTGCTGAAGATGTATCGATATTCATTACCACACCATAGCTTCGTGTTTTATTCCTCTTATACCACAGCAATTTGCCAGCAGTTCCAAATTTTGAATATATTAATGAACGTCACAGTTATGTTTACAGCTGTAGGACATCTGAGTAATCGCTCCCTCAATTGCCGTCAGTCCTGAAAACCTACAAAGCGCTGACACTGGAGACTCCTTCCATAAACGTTAATTAAATGTATTCATTTACGCGAAATAACTTGTTTGTAATCAATATTTGTGGATTGTCTGTCATACAGTCTGATCTGATTCAATCATATCTTTCTTGTGCTTTATCAAGACTCATGGAGCTTCTGCCCATCCTCGGCCCAGAAGATAAGCCCAGAGAAAAGCAGTGGTACATAACACACACACACACACACACACACACACACGTGCACACACCAGATTTATGTCCCATCATTATCTGCCATTGTTGAGATTCAGTGACATTTTCTGCCTCTTTAAACCCTGCAGGTATGCTCTGGTGCCCCAAGGTGAAGCTCCTGCACCCAGCGTCGGTCACACCTGCACATTCATGCCTTCAGCCAGTGGCGGAAAAGGACAGATCATGATTGTCGGGGGGGCCAATCCGAGCGGCAGCTTTTCACACTGCTCCCTTATAAATCTCGGTAATGTCTCGTTGTGCAGTATTCTGCCTCAGCATGACCCTTGAGCAAGATCAGCTACATGCATAGATTCTACCTCAGTTCTACATCACATTGAATTCAACATGCGTTTGCCTGATGAATAAAAGTGTTCATAGAGATGACCTTGTTACTTCTTTGACTTAAAATCAATTGAATATATATAAATATATATATAATTTAATTTTTTTTTTTTAGACAGCCATGAATGGGACATTCCTGATTCCTGGGAAGGACTCCAGGCGAGATATGAACACTGCAGTTTTGTGTCTGAGAGTGACCCTGAGAGTCTGTGGGTGTTCGGAGGAGCTGAACAGAGCTCTAACCGGAACTGCGTTCAGGTTTTACACACCACAGGTAATTACTGTAGTCTCTTATGAGTTTGTTTTCATGTCGATTTTATCACACGAGTTGTCTGTGTTTTTATGTTCCTGTGTGCAGACAGGGCCCCGTGGAGGACAGTGGAGGTGAAAGGGACACGCCCGAGCCCGAGGACGTACCACACTAACTCGGCATGTGTTGGAGACAGACTCTTCGTCTTCTCCGGTGGAGAGACCGGATCCACGCCAGTGACCGACCCCCAGGTGCACGTCTTTAACGCAGGTCTCTTCTTTACATAAAACCATCTACGCATGTCCTGTGTGTTTACGCGTTTGTCGATGAGTTTGTTTAGGAGATGCGTTATTCTCTAGGGAAACTAATGAAATAATTGAATTTATCTCGGACACTTTAAAATATCACCGGTACACCTGCTGTAGATCGATTTCAAATGCAGGGTGTGTGTATTGGTAATCTGTGGTTGTAATCTGTTGGACTTTATACACATTAGAGACAAGCTGCAGTTATTAAAACGAATAATTCTGCATGTGCGTTTCTCTCTGAAGTAACCTGCACGTGGTCACAGCCAGAGAGCGAAGGAAAGCCTCCTTCGCCGCGGCACGGTCACGCGATCGTAGCCATTCGATCCGTCATCTATATCCACGGAGGGATGGCAGGAGAAAAGTTCCACTCTGATATGTTCTCTCTGGATACAGGTAAACGGCACACTTCTGTCCACTCGCCGGATAAGTTTTGAACATCTATGGTATTTATACGTGTTAACATGTTCCTCAGAGAGTATGAAGTGGGAGCGGGTGAAGGCTAAAGGAGACGTTCCTCCAGGAACAGCAGCTCACTCCGCTGTGGCTTTGGGGAGAAACGTTTATATTTTTGGAGGGATGACAGCAGACGGAGCGAGCAATTCTATGTACAGGTTTCAGAGTGGTACGTACAAGCGGACAACGTGAAGCTGCGTTACATCCTTGTAATAGTCACGTATGTAAAGAATCAGTAAGATGTACGAACCGCGTTTGCTTTTAGTACTAACGCTCAGATCATCACAGAAATTTCCACGCATTCTATTAATTCTATTAATCATCATCATAACTGCATTGACACTGAATTTTGAGCCTGTACATACTCACTGGAGTATATTGAGATCCCTGAAGGTTAAGAATCCACAAAAGCAAAAGAACCGTCAAATGATACGTGACAGGGTGGAAAAAAAGGAATTCAACACCATAAATTAGGAAAAGGTTATATCTAAAGAATTGAAAATGCAATTCGGGACTAGAAAGAAGTGGAAAACCGGTGGATCTGTGTATACCAAGCCGAGATCGGCTAGACCAAGAAAGATTTCTGGCAAAACCGCAAAGAACATTGTACATTGATGCGAAGTATCTTACCTCCAGGGTTGGGGTCAATTCGGGCAGTGTCCTGTGTGTTCGGAGTTTGCATGTTCTCCTCGTGCTGCAGGGGTTTCCTCCGGGTCTCCGGTTTCTTCCCTCTGTCCAAAGACATGCATGGTAGGCTGATTGGCGTGTCCAGAGTGTCCGTAGTTTAGGAATGTGTATGTGAGTGTGCCCTGCAATGGATTGGCACCCTGTCCAGGGTGTACCCGGCCTTGTACCCCATGCTCCCTGGGATTGGCTCCAGCCAGATTCCCCGTGACCCAGTAGGATAAGCGGTGTAGAAGATGGATGGATGAAATGTGGGGTGGCTGTTTGAGTACAATAAGGAGATGCTTTAACAGAAAATAATTTGTGTGGTTAAAAAAAAAGGGATGGAAGGCTATTTTAAGCTGCATCTAGAGCAGTGCTCACAACCGTTCTTCCTTGAGATCTACCTTCATGCAGGTTTCATCTCCAACCAAAGTTGTTTTAGTTTCGGTTGATCATGAACTTCTTACGGCTCCCAAGTCTTCCGGAAAGTAGATCTCCAGGAACATGGTTGATGATCTGGAGAAACCCCAAGGATTTTGAAGTGATTTAGAGCGATAAGACTAATATTTAGCTTTATGGTTTGGAGAGGAATCAACATTTCCTATGACGAGAAAGGCACCGTCCCTACCATGAATCATGGAGGTGCATGAGTCTCTGCTGTTTTGGGATTGCGTGAGCTACAGTGGCACAGGAAGTTTCCTCAAAATTGATAGCAAGAGAAATCGCATCTCATTTTCCAAAAAAAAAAAAAAAAAAACCTCAGAGGAAAATTTGCACACATCAACGCTGTCTGGGGCGCACATGGACTTTAACATGACCGCAATACAAACCCCAGGGCCATGTTGAATCATCAGTGGCTACAGAGGAAGGAAGAAGGAAGAGATGGTTCTGAAGTGGCCCTCAAAGACCTCAACACCATTGAGACGACATGAAGAGAACTGTAAAAACATTTTGCCAATATGACTACCGGTAATCACTCGTATTTTCTAAAAACAGTGCTAATTCCACCAGGGGTGTGTAAACTTATGAGAAGCGCATACATAAGACTATAGTTATACAGAGATTACAGTCCTTATTAAAGACCCAGACAACCTTGACATTGCGATAATCAAGATTACATTCCTCTTATCATAGACAAACAACGCTGGACTCTGGTGAAATTCGAAGGTGACCTTCCACAGAACCGACTGGACCACTCCACGTGTGTCGTGCCTTGGCCAGAAAGCTCCGACACCGAGGACAAAGCAGAAAGCCGTGAGAGGGAAACAAAGCATCTGTGCGTTGTGTTCGGAGGCATGGATACTCACGGGCTCATTTTCAACGACTGTCTAGTCACCTTGTTAACTTGATGCTGCTTAACTTCTTTTAATTTGATAATAAAACACAAAACTCTTGACTGGACCCACGTGTGAACGAGCATGATGTGAGAAATGTATTTACTCATGTATAACAGGTGGGTAGATTTAAAAAAAGTTATTATAATTAAAACTATAAGGAGCACCGCCACTGGTCCTTCAGAGAACACTGGATTAGGAGATTTATACATTGTGTTTTACTGTACTTGCTATTATCTAGCATTTTAGAAGTTATTTTCTTTACAGCAAGTGGAAAGGTTCAAATTTTATTAAAAAAAAAAACAAGTACTCATTTAAGAAAATGGAACATAATATGGAAATCGCAGTCAATTTGGAAGTGTCTGGAATTTTTTTTTTTACAAACAGAACCAAGCCAAGGACAAACATGCCCACCTCATCTGCTTAAAACAAATGCACTATTAAATGAAATTAATACTATTAAATATTAAACCTTCACATCACTGAAGTAAAAGTTTGAACAGTTTGCATTATGGCACCCAGACTCGAAGTGTTCAGGCAATGACGACACATGAAGTGGTTTTGTATCAAACGTTTATTCCCATGAGGTTGTAGTAGAAACGTACTCTACATTTGCCAGATTTAAATAAATAACTTGAGTTTGAACAACGATGTCTGCCCAGGACCCAACACAGCCATTAAGTCTAACCAACCCCACCCACCCTAAAATCCCACCCTAACCCACAGAACTCCTCCCCAACTGCCTGAGAACAGCAGCAAGCCTCAATATCCAGGCTGACTAAATCTCCACCTCAGTGAAGAGCAACACCTCACACTCCAAATTCTCCCAAGTCCTTTTCAGACTTAAATTGGGATTTTATGGTTGTCCCACCCCTTTATACCTTCCTTCACAATTGTCCATCAAATCCAGCAATTATGTACATCCGTCCCCCTTTTTTCCCCCCTCCAGAGAGGGCGCGGTCATATCAGGAGGGCTGAAAGGGAAAGAAAAAAAAAAAAAAAAAAACCCCCCCAATCTCAAACCTACAACTCGTCCTTCTCGCCTTCATCACCACCCTCTTCTGGTGGTGGACCACCTGCGCTACCGTACAGCTTGCTGATGATCGGCTGGACGATTTCTTCCAGCTCTTTCTTCTTGGCCTGGAAGTCTTCTATGTCGGCATCCTGGTGGGACTCGAGCCATTCGATCTTTTCCTCCACGGTTTTTTCGATGGTCTCCTTGTCCTCGGAGGACAGCTTGCCTCCCAGCTTCTCCTTGTCTCCTACCTGGTTCTTGAGTGAGTAGGCATAGCTCTCAAGCTCGTTGCGGGCATCGATGCGCTCTTTCAGCTTCTTGTCTTCGTCAGCAAAGCGCTCTGCGTCGTTCACCATGCGCTCGATGTCGTCGGGCGTCAACCGGTTCTGGTCGTTGGTGATCGTGATCTTGTTCTTGTTGCCCGTGCCCTTGTCTTCAGCTGTGACCCTTAGGATGCCGTTGACATCTATTTCAAACGTGACTTCGATTTGAGGAACGCCACGGGGTGCTGGAGGGATTCCAGTTAGGTCAAAGGTGCCCAGGAGGTGGTTGTCTTTGGTCAGAGGACGCTCACCTTGAAAGAAAAAAAAAAAAAAAAAGGAACCAAGAAGTTTTTATAAGCAGCTTGAATTTATCAAAATAAGTTTACGATAAATAAGAACAGTTTACATTCTTACCTTCATAAACTTTGATTGTGACAGTCGGCTGGTTGTCAGAAGCTGTAGAGAAGATCTGAGACTTCTTGGTGGGGACGACGGTATTCCTGGGGATGAGTTTGGTCATCACTCCTCCAACAGTCTCAATACCAAGAGTCAGAGGGCACACGTCCAAAAGCACGATGTTTCCTGTGGACGTGATCGAATCACGTTAGCATAATGCTACTTTCTAAACTGAAGGTTTTTTTACGACACTTTTTACCAAGGATTTGTCCCTCAGTAAAACTCACCTGTATCTTCCTCTCCAGACAGCACTCCAGCCTGCACAGCAGCTCCGTAAGCCACGGCCTCATCAGGGTTGATGCCTCTGGACGGCTCTTTGCCATTGAAGAACTCCTTCACCAGCTGCTGGATCTTGGGGATACGAGTGGACCCGCCCACAAGGACAATCTCGTGGATTTCAGACTTCTTCAGGTCAGAGTCTTCCAGGACTTTCTGCACGGGTTTCATGGTGGAACGGAAGAGATCCTGTGATGGAAGCAGAAAAAAAAATTAATACATTTAACTAAAATTGACATGCTGAATACTGAAAACGCTGACAGCCGAGACCGTGGAAATGGTCTTACCATGTTGAGCTCCTCAAACTTGGCACGGGTGAGTGTCTCCGAGAAGTCCTCGCCCTCGAAGAACGACTCGATCTCGATGCGGGCCTGGTGCTGAGCCGACAGCGCTCTCTTGGCCTTCTCGACCTCACGGCGCAGCTTCTGGACGGCACGGCTGTCTTTGCGCACGTCTTTTCCAGTCTTCTTCTTGTACAGCTTGATGAAGTGATCCATAACGCGCTGGTCGAAGTCTTCGCCGCCAAGGTGAGTATCTCCGTTTGTAGCCACCACTTCGAAGACGCCGTTATCGATGGTCAGCAGGGACACGTCAAAAGTTCCACCACCAAGGTCAAACACCAGGATGTTCTTCTCGCCATCCTTCTTGTCCAGGCCATAAGCTATGGCAGCTGCAGTTCTGCGATGACAGTAACGGAAATCTAAGTAACGGTGTCTCGAGACAATACATTTGAGCTTTCAAAAAAAAGAATCAGAAGGGCTTACGGCTCATTGATGATTCTCATCACGTTCAGGCCAGCGATGGTACCAGCATCCTTGGTAGCCTGGCGCTGAGCATCGTTAAAGTAAGCAGGGACTGTGACCACAGCATGTGTAACCTATACAAAAAAGTAGTGGTTATTACACAGTCATATGTAGTGTTATTCAAACATTCTTTTCACAAAAACACCAACATACCGTCTTTCCGAGATAAGCCTCCGCAGTTTCCTTCATCTTAGTAAGCACCATGGCGGAGATCTCCTCAGGGGCGAAGGTCTTCAACTGACCAGCACCGATCTCCACCTGAATATGGGGCTTGGACTTCTTCTCAAGAACCTAGAGAAAGAATTGTTCAAATAAAAAAAAAAAAAAAAAAACTTCGGTCAAGCGTCAAGACTTCTCCATGACATCAAACACGCGGATAAGCCTTACGAAATACCCACCTTGAAAGGAAAGTATTTGATGTCCGACTGCACTGAGGAGTCACCCCACGTACGACCGATCAACCTCTTGGCATCGAAGACAGTGTTTTCGGGGTTGGAGGTGAGCTGGTTCTTGGCGGCGTCTCCGATCAGACGCTCACCCTCGCTGGTGAAGGCCACGTAGGACGGAGTGATGCGGTTACCCTGGTCATTGGCGATGATCTCGACACGGCCGTTCTTGAACACGCCGACACTAAATGGAAGCGGAACACTTTTAGATACGATTCATTTGATCAAATAAATGCTCGTAGATTGATCAACGAGAAGCGCATCTCACGCTCACCAGGAGTACGTAGTGCCCAGGTCGATGCCCACCACAGTGCCGACATTTTCCTTCTTGTCGTCATCGTCAGCATACACAGAGCCAACCACCAGCAGAAACAGCCCCAGTAACCTCATGGTGGGTAGCATCAATATCCGATTAGACTTCACTCTGTTAAGGAATAAAAAGTTTAAAACAGACATGCATTAGATTAGAAGTCACAGCAGGTTCCACCCTGAAGTCACGTGGGTTTAGCCATACAGAAGGGGGGAAAAAAAAAAAAAGACCCAATTCGCAATGCGAGGCTAGCATGCTAGCTACATCATGCTAGCAACGTAAACCAAGTTAATGTCGCAACAAACCGTACTTTAGAATATTCATTAATTGTTTATCATAAACACTGGCTGAACGATGAATGTTTTCCAACTTGCTTTTTTTTTTTTTTTTTTTAAACCCCCCCAGACTCAAAACAAGCTAAACTATGCTAAGCTAAACTGCTAGCTTGCTAGCAAACCGTTAGCCGCGCTAGAAAAATCTCGAACGTGCCTCGGCGAGACGAATTGGAATTCACTCATTTTAACGCCTTGTCAGCAGCGCAATGCGGATTATATTATAAATGTGTACCCTCTTTACGTCTCAGGGAGAAAAAGTGACACCGTTTCCGTTTTAAAAAAAAAAAAAAAACACTTCATCCGCGTCGTAACGTTAACTCGGCGTTAAATGCGCATGCGCGGTTTCTCTAACGGTAAGGAATCTGAAGTACACGCAGAACACGTACCTTAAATATCGTAGGAGATTAAACTGAAGCTGCACGGCGTCCGTATGAATCCGTGAATAGTGCTGTCTGGCGTTTCTGGCGCTGTCTGGCGCTTTCCACACTTGTCTCTGTCTTTTCACTTCGTGTCGCTGTTTAAAATGAATTCGGATGAATGACGGCGCCTGTATATATGCTGTCAGTGCTTTCCCGTCGTGGAGGCTTGCCATTGGTGCACGGGCATCTCGTTGGAAGACACTGATTGGCTGAGGCCGGTACGCTGGCCTTACCTCATTGGCACACGTACCGGAGTGTGCGGCGTCACGAGAAGACGCTAACCTGCGCTGTGATTGGACAGCTCCTGAGACATTTTCTTAAAGACCCGGAAGTTGGGCTTGCTCTTGCAGGCTATTTCGTGTGAACAAAAAATGATGGGGGGGGGGGGACGACGACAATTGTGGTTTAGACACCAAACCTCAAATTAGATACATACCGAGCAGTAAATATAGAAATAACGCTGATATAAATCAAATTAACATCAATATATTAAATGAACGTTGGCTTATATAGACTAAACGCAATATGATTTTCATACTTAAGGCAACAATACTACAGTGTGATACCACTGATTCTGCTACGATACAATACAATTTTGACTTATAAGGCCACGATACGATATTTGACGATACCACTGATTCTGCTACGATACAATACGATTCAATTTAATATTCTAAGATCAATATGTGAACATCTTTGCTTAGAATCTGGTGATGAACGATAATGATGATTATGATGATGATGATGATGATGATAACGACTATTTTAAGGATCAGAGCTACAAACCACCTTGCTAGCCTATTAAATTATTTACACATCAGTTTAAAATATTCATTATTATCTACACAAAGGTTGTCTGTCCGTTTTCCAATACAAATCAATTCATTATCAATTATATATATATATATATATATATATATATATATATATATATATATATATATATATATATATATAGAGAGAGAGAGAGAGAGAGACA